>JACGDI010005499.1:1203226-1225529 GCA_014898725.1 Jacaranda copaia | reverse complement strand
CTGATGAGGGTGTGATTTTACCCAAGTACTCTTATCAGGTGTACTTGGGTTTTTTCCATGATCGGGGTTTGGTAGTCATTTTCTGCCCAGATCTTGGGGCTGTGTCAGGTGGCGCAATCTTCTATTTTTCTGGATAGTCATATTAGTAGAAGCGCGCTTCTGCCAGAGTTGTTGGCAAGGTTGTCAGAGTTGTTGGAAGCGGTTACATCCGTTGGCAACAGTCACATCTGCTGCCACGTATAATCATTGCTGAAAGGTTCAACTTGTCCCACTTGCAACTGGAGGTCGATTCATGTCGACCAGACTTGGATGATAAGAGTTTGTAAGCGGCCCTCAGGTCGATACGGGTCGACCACGGGGCTTACCATATGGGGTCGATACTAGTCGACCAGGCTAACTTGCCTCTAGGCTTCATGGACTGTCTCTTCTGAATCTGGGCCTGTTGGACCTACTGGATTATACTGTATCATGTTGGGTCTCGTGGGCTATCCCATTTGTAGAAGGGCCTATTGGGCCAGTTAGACTATCCCATATCACTTATCAATATGCTATTAATGATGAAATTAATAAACTTTAGAAATATGCTGATCGTCCTACTATGCGTACTTATTATTATCCTCGCCCTTCACCTCAAGATGTTTTGCATGAAGAGCAGGATTTGATTATTAATAATTCCTACTCTGGTAAACATATTTAAGAGTGGAATTTAGATGATTTTACGGAGCGTCATATTTATAATTTGGTAGATCGTATGTTAATGTATTCTACTATTTGTAAAAATAATGGCAATTCTGATAAAACTATTGCTAAGATGATAATAGTTGGTTTTACTGGTCAACTTAAAGGTTGATGGGATAACTATTTGGCTTTTATTAATAAAGAAGAGATTCTGAATACCGTCAAACAAGAAGGTACTAGTACAAATGTTGAAAATGTTGTTTGTACCTTGATTGTTAATATAATAGAACATTTTACTGGTACATGAACTAATAATTCTGAACACATTAGAACCTTATTAAATGGTTTAAAGTGTCAGAGTCTTACTTCTTTTAGGTGGTATAATGATACCTTCCTTTCTAGAGTTTTGGAACTTCCTGAGTCTAATAGTGCTCATTGAAAATCTAAATTTATTGATGGTTTGCCTTCGTTGTTTGCTAAAAGAATTAGAAAGACACTTAGGCAAAATGTGGTTAATATTGATTATGATAAATTCACCTATGGTAAGTTAATTGGAACTTGTATCCAGGAAGGTTTAAATTTGTGTAATGAGATAAAATTGAATCAACAAACAAAACATAATAATATTACTGAGAAAAAACAATTAGGACAATTTTGTGGTCAATTTGGCATGGATATTCCTAAACAAATTGATAATAATAAAAATCAGAAAAATAAAGACATTTTTTATAGAAAGAAAAAATATAGAAAAAAATCTCATAAAAAATCTAGAGAGAAAGAACAAGAAGATAGGAGAGAAAATAAAAAATTTAATAGAAAACCTCATAAAAAGTTTAAAAAATATGGTGCTTGCTGGAAATGTGGTAAAATTGATCATTATGCTAATAAATGTAAAACGAGGTCTAAGATTAATAATCTAGATATTGATGATAAAATTAAAGATGTTCTTTTTAAGCTTATGCTTGATTCTTCTTATAGTGATTATAATAATGGTTCTTTTTTTTTTTTCTACTGAGAATTCTTTAAATGAATATTTTAGTAATAGTTCAAATTCTGAATGTACTCCTTGTCAAAATGGTAATTCTTGTATTAATAGTGATAGTAATAAATCTAATAGTGAAGATTTATATAAACTTATGTCATAGTTCAATGATTTAAATGTGAATGTTATTGATAATAACGATGTTTTTGAATTTCTTAAATTAGTTAAAGATCCAATTTTAAGATCTAAAATTATAGATTAGTTTGAAAATGTTTCTTCTTCATCTTTCTCTTCTAAACCGGAATTTTCTTCTAATAATAATGATAATGAAGCTTATTCTATGGCAGAGGTTTATAAGATGTTAGATAATAGAAGTATAAAGGGTAGTCCAACTTCTTTTGATGATTTGAAACAGGAAGTTAATAATTTAAAAAATAAAATAATAGAGATTAAAAGAGATAATATATTTCTTGAAGAAAGACTTAGGAAATTAGAAATTTCTCAGGGAAAACAAGTTTTACCTAGGATTGATAATTTGTTTGATAACTTTCCTGATATTTCTGATAATTTACAAAGTGATGATTTCCTTTCTAAAATGAAAATGGTTACATCTCAAAAGTGGTCAGTTAAAATTAATCTTTTGATAGATAATAAATTCTCAAAAGAATTAATTGTATTAATAGATAGTGGTGCTGATCTTAATTGCATTCAAGAATGTCTTATACCTACTAGATACTTTGAGAAAACTTCTCATGTTTTGCGCACTGTAAATAGTGAAAAACTTGATATTAGTTTTAAATTATCAAAAGCTTTTGTTTGCAAGAATAAAACTTGTATTCCTTTAAGTTTTTTATTAGTTAAAAATATTTTTAACCAAATTATACTTGGTACTCCTTTCTTAAAGAAAATCTTTCCGCTTAAAAATGTTGATCAAAATGGTTTTATAGGAACTTTTGATGGTAAAGATTTACATTTTCAGTTTATAACTAAACCCTTTTCTGGAATCTTAAATAGGATTGAGGATTTATTAAAAGCTAAAAATAATCGTATTAATTCTCTAAAACAAGAAATTATAAGTTTTAATATTGATGATCAACTTAATAATCCTAAACTAAAAGAAAAAAATTTCTTTTCTTGAAAATCAATTCTCTTTGTCTGTGTGTAATGAATACCCTAATGCTTTTTGAAATAAGAAAAAGCATATTGTTGATCTTTCTTATGAAGACAGTTTTGATGGGAATGTCCCAACAAAGACTAGACCTTACTAGATGAATTCTGAATATCTGGCTTACTGTAAAAAAGAGATTGATTCTTTATTGCAAAAAGGTTTAATAAGGCCTACTAAATCTCCTTGATCTTGCACTGCTTTTTTTGTTAGCAAACATAATGAACATGAGCGTGATGCCTCTAGATTAGTAATTAATTATAAACCTTTAAATAAAGTTTTAAAATAGATTAAATACCCTATCCCTAATAAAAAGGATTTACTTGATAGATTATTTGATGCTAATATCTTTTCTAAATTTGATTTAAAATTAGGGTATTGGCAAATTCAAATAATAGAAAAAGACAGGTTTAAAACTGTTTTTAATATTCCTTTCAGTCAATATGAATGGAATGTAATCCCTTTTGGATTAAAAAATGTCCATTCTAAATTTCAGAAAATTATGAATGATATTTTTAATCCTTATAGTAATTTTATCATTGTCTACATTGATGATATTCTTGTTTTCTCTAATACTATAGAAAACCATTTTAAACATCTTAATATCTTTCGACAGATTATTATTAATAACGGTTTAGTTATTTCAAAATAAAAAATAATTTTATTTCAAACTAAAATTAAATTTTTAGGTCATTTTATTAAAAAAGGAAAAATAATTCCTATCAATAAAAGTATCGAGTTTGCTTCTAAATTTCCTGATAAGATAACTAATAAAACTCAGTTGCAAAGGTTTTTAGGAAGTCTTAATTACATTTCCTCTTATTATAAAAATTTAGCTAGAGATATTGTTGTTCTTTATGATAGGTTAAAGAAAAATCCTAAGCCATGGAGTGATATTCACACCCATGCAATTATTAAGATAAAAGAAAAAGTTAATAAATTACCTTGTCTTATGCTTTCTAATCCTAATTGGGAAAAAATTGTTGAAATAGATGCTTCTGATATTGGTTATGGGGGTATTCTAAAATAAATTAATACTAATAATAAACAAGAGATTCTTGCTAGGTTTTGTTCATGTAAGTGAAGTAATAGCCAACAGAATTATGCTATGATTGCTAAAGAGATCTTTGCAATTGTTAAATGTGTTTTAAAATTTCAAGATGATTTGTATAATCAATCTTTTATTATAAAAATTGATTATCAAGCTGCACAATTTATGTTTAAAAAAGATTTTAAATATGATGTTTCCAAACAAATGTTTGCACGGTGGCAAGCATATTTAGCCCCGTTTGATTTTAAAATTATTTATAAAAAAGGAATAGATAATAGTCTTCATGACTTTTTGACTCATGAATTTTTGCAAGATTTTTGATTCCTCATAATAGAGGAAGAGAGTCAAATCCCTTCTCTAATAGAGGACGTCGAGGATCAAATTCAGCTATTCTTAGGCCATTAATACAATATGGCGAACATAAACTCATAGCTTCACCTGTTTCCCAAGCATCGTATGCTTCTCAAGCCTCTAACCCTACCTATACAATTGACCCATTGTTGCAAAATTTCTGCAATTTCAAAAATTTAAGAAAAATTCTAAGAGAACTTCAAGTTCAAGCCAATCAACCCCTTTGAAGCCAGAAGAATCTAATAGATCTTCTAATCCTTCTTTTGTTGATGTTGCTACTAATAAGACTTCCCTTGTTGATGAGGATTCTCTCACAACTTTTGAACAAAAAGATTATAAGGATTTAATAATGATCCTTGCATATAATGATCTCAAATGGAGAGATGATCCATGGATAATAATCCAAAGGTATCTTGATTCTGCATCATATGCAACTAGTTCTTATAAGCCACATTCTTATTTTGAAAATATACTTATTACTCCTGGTTCTTGTGAGATTAACCATTTCTTCCCTAGCTCACAAGATAAATCTATTTTCAATTTTTCAAAAATTATTATAAAAAAACTTATTTCAAGTGAGGAATGGGGAATTTCTTCTCTTAAAGAGAAAGAATTTCTTATTAAGGATAATAGAATTATTTTTAAATTTAATTATTGGAATTATATCCAGGCTTTTACAAATGTTTCCTTTATGAAAATCCCAGGAAAAAACATACTTGGCTTATAAAAGTATGTCCTGAAGTTTTTAAAAATTCTTTGCCAAATTGGTTTTTGAAATGGTGGAAATCATATGGTCCAAGTCATAAAATTTTCCTAGAGCAATTTCAACAAGCATTTGATCAATGGAGAAAAGATTCTCCTAAACTTCTTGAAGCTGAAACTTCTAACCAAATGGTGGAAAGTAAAGCTGCTATGTTCTTTTTCATGGAATTTTCCATTCCCTGGATTTAGAAGTGAATCCCTAAAGTTGGTACTACTGAGGATAATATCCTATGTCTTTACCGTATCTTCTTTATCAAATTTTGGAACAAGATGTGGCAAATGGATAAAGATAAAAGCCAAATAGAGGGACAAGAAACTTTGAATAATATTATTCAAACCACTCAATATTATAAAGAAAAAATGAATAAAGATAAAAAACAAGAAGCTTCATCAATTCTTGGAAAGACTTCTAGAAAAATAAAAATGAGGAAGGGCAAATTATCAAAAGCCGATCTTCTTAAAGAGATCCTTAATATGGTCTAAAAGGAGCTGAAGGATCAGTTTGTTGATGAAGATAAAGATATTGAAATTTTCAGTGATACCAGAGATACTGTGTTAATGGCAACCTCATCTAAATCAAAAACGGATGAGAACCAATTTGGATGTTTGGTTGGAGAATCACAGAACCCTGAGGATGATATCCCTTCTTACTCTGAAGAAGCTCTGGATAAAATGCTAGAGTCTCTCAGAAAGGAAAATCAATCATGATTTAATGACGTATGCAATAAGATCATGGTATGAGTGGAGAAAGCCACCGTGGTCCTTTCAAAAATTATTGTTGTAATAAGTTAAAAATAGTAATTTGAATTATATGCAGATATTGTTCATCTATTTTTGCTTTTTACTGTTCCAAATTCAAAGACTTTGAAATCTACACAGTGTTTTGCTTTTACTATTCAAACTTCAGAATTGTATTTTAAAATCCGTAACAGTTTCTTCTCTTTTTTATTTAAGGGCTCTCAATTGTATAGTTAGATAGAGCTTGAAAATTTTTGAGTTTTCTTTCAAGTTTTCATATTTTGATTTTTGTAAACACTTCTTGTAATTTTATTTCTATAAATCAATAATATATTTAAAGTTGATTAAAGCTTCAAACCTTTGATGCTAAAGTCCCCAAGGTTAGTTTCCTTTCTTTTATTTTATTTTCCTTTATGTTACCCTAGCCTAATGAAAGGCTAAGGGATTCCATGTTAAACAACTATGAGTTAGATGCTTCTTCTATATTCATGGTTATATTAGACTAGGCTTGTGTTGAAAGTTTTGGATTTATTTATTGAGTTATCCGAATAGGTTCCATAATTTAACAGTCTTCTATATACCTAGATAACCAGTTGTTTGCCCGTATTAGCCAAGAGAGGGCGTTGAAGGGCATTTGGGTAGTAGATCTGGAAGCATGAGTTGACTTGTTAAATTTTTTGGTAATCGTTTTCCCGAATTTTGTGCACTCATTTTGAATTCGATACTCCTCCATAAGATCCTGCCCTAATTAATTCTTTTTTTTTATAAATCGATATCAACAATTATGATATAAGCTGATTTTTTTATAATTAAGATATAATTATAATTTCAAAATAGTTAATATTTATTAATATATTTTATTCCAAATAATACATCATTTACTAATGTTAAATTTATAAAAATATAAATTTCAAAATAAATAACCAATTAAATTAATTAAACTTATATTTCAATCATTAAATATATATATATATATATATATACACATCATCATCATCATCATCATCATCATCATCCAACTATAAATATTTATACTTACAATATATGAAAAAATTACTTTCATCTTAAAAAAAAAAAAAGCAACTGATTTAACATTTACAGTAAAGTTTGTCCTTTCTCAAAACATAAAGAAACAAAGAACTCATTCTCAAATCATTTTTCATATTTTCTCAAAACAAAAAGAAACACTTAGTACATTTTTCAAATTTTCTTCCAAAAACCCATTCCCCCAAAATTTTTTCTAGAAAATGGCCCAAATGCAAAAGAACAAGCCCTAAGGCTATGTTTGGTTACATTTTACCAAAACAAATTTGTTTTGAAAAAATGTAGCCAAATATATAGTTTATTTTTTTGCCAAAACAATTACTATTAATTCCAAAATACCTCTCCAAATCAATTAACTTATTACCAAAAATTCCATACATGTACATATACATATCATAATATTTTATCATTATTTTTACAATTAAAAAATCATATCCAATCATCACATATACATATTATATATTTTATTATTATTTTCACAATAAAAAAATATTATTTAATTCCATTTCACCCCAAAAATACAATAAAAAGCATTGATTTGATTGCTATAGTAGAAATTATCTTCGCCTAAAACATAAACACACATACCAAAATTTCCCAAAATAATTTTCTTACTATTTTTAAAATAGAAACAAACACACATCATATTCCTCAACACAAATTTTATATTTTCCAACCCTACGCCCAAAATTCATTTTTCCAAAATATATAATTCAAAACACATAGTTTATATCCAAACATTATCTAAAATAATGAAAGATATACTTTTATATAATCCATGTAAATAGGACTTGTCAACTGTCCAATAGAAAAGGTAAAATCTCCTCTATACAATGCTAATCTTTTTTTTTTCCCCAAAAAAAATGATTGGTCTTTCTTCTCTACCTGTGGCAGACCTTTTATGTACATCTACATCATAATGTGCATAGATAGCATCTAAAGCCTACAGCAAGAACGCTATATATAAATAATGCGGCAGCTGGGATGAAAAGAACGCCAGCGTTTGCAGCTTGTATCACCCAGATTTGCAACCTCCACTATATTGTACAGGCATTTCCACTTAGCATCTAATTTGCTAAGGGTTCCTGAAGCATTTGCTTTCCTCATCACTAGGTCCCCGATTTAGAAGTTCATTAGGCATACTTTAGCATTATCTACTTTTGTGATTCTGGCTTTATAATCTCTATCAGGACATCCTTTGCTTCTCTTCTTTTGGCAGCATGTCAAGGTTTGCTTTCATTTCTTGCAAATTTTGAACGACACCATAGCTTTTTAATCCACCAAGAACTAACTAATTTCTCTAATTTCTATTAAGATGACTTTTTCTACTTTATGTATCAGATTGAATAATGATTCTCCAATAGATGTTCTGGGAGTAGTTTGATATGCCTAATGTAAGAAAAGGAGTTCATCTACCTGCACTCCTTTGGCATCTCCTATCTACATCTTTAGGTGTTGAAGCATGCTCGTAGTTGTGAACTCTATCTCGCCATTAGCTCATGGCCCCATTACAGATGTGAAAAGTACTTTTGGAGAGCTCCTAACAGCATTCTATTATAGATTTGTCCCTTATAAGCTACTATGTGGTACTTAGCTCCTCGTTTGCCCCTTATAACACGAGCTAAGTCAACCTTACCGTATTTGCAAATGCTTAAGTGCTGTATGTGCTAAGTGAGTTAGCTAAACATTAAACATAAGAGAAACTTGAGAGAAACTTAAAGAGGCTTCAATTACTTGATTACTACTTTGCTTACAAGTTGTTCTCTTTTTCTTTCTACTTTTTACTACTACTTCTGTTTCTACTTGGTTTGCTAGAAATGGTCTCCTAGTTTATATATACTTGCAATCCCCTTGAATAGATGGTAGGGATCTTTTTGATCCTGTGATCTATATTACAGTTCCAGAATTTTTCCTAAACTAGAATTTTTCATAACATTCTCTAGAAGTTTCTACACAAGTTCTACTAGTATCTATAAGGTTCTAGGGCTTTTCAAGATCAATGTTAACCTCTGTTGTCTTGCTCCATTGCATAACTTTGGTCGAGGCATGACATCCTTCCCCTACCTAAGTTAGTAACGCCCTCGTTGCGTCCAATTCTTAGAGTCCTAGCCATAGGATTATGTTCCAACCTTTGCTTGATTGAATTCATCGTGTTCTCTTGTGGTTAAGCTAATAATTGCAAGCTCTGCCTTCCAACTTAGCGTATCGGCCACAACATTCACCTTGCCGAGCTTGTACTCCAACTCGTAGTTGAATTTTGCCAAGAAGTCCTACCACCTAGCTTGTTTTAGAGTTAGTTTTTTTAATGTTTGGAAATAACTAGTAGCTATATTGTTCATCTTGATCATGAACTTGGCTTTTAGCAAGTAATGTCGCCACATTTGCAAGCATAGCACTATGGCCATCATCTCTTTTTCTTGCATGGCGTAGTGTCATTTTGCCTCATTGAGCTTGCAGCTTTCAAATGCTATTAGATGGCCATCTTGCATCATCACACCTCCAATAGCAAAGTCAAAAGCATCAGTATGCATCTCAAATATTTTACCACAGTCGGGTAGCACTAAGACCGACTCACTGCTCATGGCTGTCTTTAAGTCCTTGAAGGCTTCTTAGTACGTTTTAGTCCATTCCCACAATGCCTTTTTCTTTAGCAAGCTCGTTAATGTGACAACTCATATCAAGTAGCCCTTGATAAATTATTGATAGTAGTTCACCAACCTAAGCAAAGACTACAACTCTGTTACCTTGGTTGGCGACTCCCAGTCCATGATAGCCTTGACCTTTGCCTTATCTATCCATATTTTGCCATGCCCGATGATGTGGCCTAAGAATGGCACTTATCCTTCGCAAATGGACACTTATCCTTCTTCATATACAACTCATGTTTCCTTAACACTTAGAAAATAGTGCGCAGGTAATCAATGTGTTTCTCCAAAGGATTGCTATACACTACTATGTTGTCCAAGTAGACTACCACGAACCAGTCTAAGTATATCTGGAAGATCTAGTTCATGAGTGTGCAAAATGTTGCCAGGGTATTTGTCAAGCTGAATGGCATAACTAGCTACTTGAAAGCGCCATAACGTGTCACATTGTCTTAGGCTCATCCCCTTCGGCAATACGGATTTGGTAATAACCTTTTTGTAAGTCCATCTTGGTGTAGACCTTGGCACTCCCAAGTGTATTGAATAGGTTGGCTATTAATAAGATCGAGTACTTATTCTTTATTGTTATCTTGTTCAGCACTCGGTAATCCACGCACATCCTCAATGATCTGCCGTGCTTTTTCTAGAATAGAACTAGGGCACCATAAAGTGCCTTGGAGATTTGAATCTTCCCTGTGTCCAGTAACTCCTTAAGTTATTTCCTTAGCTCCTTCAACTTAGGTGATGCTAACCGGTAAGGTGCCATAGCGGGTGGTTTGGTTCTAGGCTCTAGCTAGATCTGGTGATTCACCTCGTGCCTAGGTAGAAGTTTCCTTAGTAGTTTTGGTGCCATTACATCCACATTCTTCTTAAGGACCTCCCTTATTACTAGTGGTTTATTGTCCCTTAGTGCCATATATGTCAGTTCCTCTAACTTCAAGGTTGCCAAAAATATTGGCTCACCCTTCTTGACCCCTTTGACAAGTTGCATAGCCAACAGTTGTGGTGTCTTGACATTCTTCCTAGGTGCACTCATTGCGGGTACCATGCACATCCCCTTTCTATCCAAGATGCATACCAAGTTAAAGTATGGCATAGGGATATGGATTACCTTATGCAGGAAGTCCATTCCAAGCACAATTTTAAAGTCATCCATTGGTGCCACTAAGAAGCCCACGTGGCCCTTCCAAGTGCCTAACGTCATGTCTATACCCTTAGCGGTGTTGTTGAGTGGCTTGGCATTCACATTCACTATTTTAAGCCAACCATATCCTCTCAAGATACATAGGCCCAATCGTTTCGCCTTCTGCTGATCTAAAAAGTTGTGTATTGCCTCTATGTCCACTATCGCCATAGCGAGCATGCTATTAATGTTAGCTTCCATGTACAACAACCCTTTGCTCAATGTAGTAGGTATTGCCTTGGCGTTGCGGGTGTTTAGTAGCTATAGTGACTCAATGTAGCTTGTACCTTATTTCGAACTTGTTGTTACCTCATGCTCTTCGACAATAGTCAACAAGGAATCAAGCTTCGGGCAGTCTTTCATTGTATGTGGCCCCTTGCACACATAGCAACCACTATTGAGCACAAATGCCTTTTTTTTGTCCTCATAGTCTTTCTATCCAGACGAGGATTGTTCTGGCCACCCCTATGGTTCTTTTCGCCACTACTTTTAGTAGAGTTACTCCTCTTATTCTTCGATTTAATAGGGTTGATGTTCTTTTAATAGTTGGTAAGTGACTTAACCGTAGCAGTAGCCTCATCAAATGTCGTCACACTTCTCTGTTGCACTTCTTGCCTTGCCCAACCTTGGAGGCCGTCAATTAAGTAGAACATAAAGTCTTTCTCCACCATGTTGGGTATTTAGAGCCTCAATATTGTGAACACCTTTACATACTCTAGAATGGTCGTTCTTTACTTCAACTCCCACAACTTCTTTTGAGCTTCATATATGACATTCTCCAAGTAGAAGTGCTTCTTCAACTCCTATTTGAAATCTTCACAAGTATCAACCCAACTCACCCCTCTTTCAACATCGACTTATTTTTTTTGCCACCATAGTGTATCAATGCCAGTAAGGTAGAGAAAAGCTATTATTACCTTGGTCAATTCATTAATAAGACTGAGACCCTCAAAGTAAGTCTCCATATGCCACAAGAAGTTCTTAACCCCTTTTGCATCCCTTATTCTATCAAACATCTCAAGCTTTAGGTAGTCCACTCTCATAGTGACAACCCCCGAAGTGGTAGCCCCACTAGACACTACCCGTCAACATAATGTGATCTCCTCGTGTATCTCTTCGATGCTTGCATGAAGTGCTTAAAAGATGACCCAAATCTCCTTATCTATACAAGCTCAATGTTCTTCCACCTCAGCCTCAATTTGTGCCATCCATGTCTTTGTTAGAGTATTGGTGTTAAGGCAAGTTTGAAGGTTTCCCTTGAATATGTCAGATGTCCAAGTACATGCTCCTCTAACATCTCGATGGTGTACTCAACTTGTCCCACCCTTTCACCTAATGCGCCGATAGCACTTTCCCAGGAAACACCTTTCTGAGTCTTGCTCTGGTCTTACTACTTTTTTCTTGCAGTAGGTCAGCACATTCTCCCTGCCCCTCTCTTTAGTAACAGTTGAAACATTATCATTAATTATACTTAGTTCTTTCATAGGCACCACACCCAACCAAGCTTTGATACCTCTTGTTATGAACTTGTCTCTTACAAACTGCCATGTGGCACTTAGCTCTTCGTTCACCCTTTGCAACACTAGCTAAGTCAGCCTCATCCTATTTGCAAATGCTTAAGTGCTATGTGTGTTAAGTGAATTAGCCAAGTGTTAAGCACAAAAGAGACTTAAGAGAAATCTAAAGAGGCTTCTATTGCTTGATTACTACTTTGCTTACAAGTTATTCTCTACTTCTTTCTACTTTATGTTTCTATTTAGTTTGCTACAAATGGTCAACTAGCCTATTTATATTAGCCATCCCTTTGAATGGACGGTAGAGATCTATTTAATCCTATGGGTTATATTACAGTTCCAGAATTTTTTCTGAACTAGAATTTTCTAGAACATTCTCTACAAGTTTCTACACAAGTTCTACCAGTTTCTACAAGTATGTACAAAGTTCAAAGGCTTTCCAAGATCAGTGTTAACCTATGCCGTCTTATTCCTTTGCATATCTTCAGTTAAGGTGTGACAACTCTTTGAGTTTAGCTTCTGTGAACTGGGTTTAATTGTTTGATACTAGCACTCGAGGAATTTTAAACCATCAAATTATGCTGATTCAAATAAACCTTATGATTTCTTTTACTAATATGTGCTCCAAAGGTTTTACTTCTACCTAGTTGAAGAAATAATCCACTATAACTATAAGAAACTTTCTCTGGCCAGTGGCTTGGTGGGAAGATCCCATCATATCCATGCCTCATAAAGTGAAGGGGCATAGGTTGTTGATGAGTTGTAAGAGTGCGCGAGTTGGGTGATTCAAGCCGATTTGTTCTTGTTAAAGTTTGTAATTTCTCACTCACTCTTCATCATCTTTTAGCATAGTCGGCTAGAAGTACCTTTGTCTAAGGTTCCTAGCCACTAAGGATTTTACTCCTAAATGATTTCAATAAAGGCCTTTATTTATCTCCCTTATTATGTATTCAACTTTTCTTGGGAATAAACATTTAAGGTAAAGCTGAGAGAAATCATGTATGTAGAGATCTCCATCTAGTAGTGTAAATTTGGTTGTTTTTATCTTTGCCTGTGAGCATGCTTTTCGATCGTCAAGAAAGTTGCCATCTTGTAGATACTTTACAATAAGGCTTATCTATGTTGAAGTGTTTTCCTCAATATCCATCACTTCGGAAAATAGATACGTTGCACTTTTAAGGATTTCTTAGTTTGGAACATCTTAAGTTAGGAAAGTAGTCTACTGACTTTTCACAGCCACCAGGGAAATGGCTATTTTAGCTATTCAATTAACATCTAAATTTTCTTCGTATGGTATTTACATAAGAGTGAAGCTTTCGAACATCTAACTAATTGCGTCCACTTAATTAATGTACTTCTCCATATTGTCCTCTTTAGCTTTGTAATATCCAGCGAGTTGCTTTATTGCTAGTTAGGAATCAATGTGGGCTTGTAGATATTGTGCTTCATCTACATAAGTTAACTTTATTCTTGTGATTAGCACTTTGTATTCATCTTCATTATTGGAAGCTAAGAACTTGAACCTTACTGTGTATTTGTATTTATCTCCTCGGAGACTTTCTGGAACTACTCTCATCTCATTGCCAGAACTAGTAGAGGATCCATCTGCATAAAAGATTTAAGTAGGAAAAGAACTTCTAGTGTCATCTCCTATGCCTTCAATTAGAAAATCGGCTAGGACTTGTGCTTTTATTGTGGGTTAAGGGTGATATTCAATTTCATATTGACTTAGCTCCACGACCTATTTAACTAGCCTTTTAGAAGCTTCTAGACTGCATAGTATTCTTTTTAGTAGATATCTAATGAGAATACTACAATCTTATGAGAGCTTCCAGGTGGTAGCCACTATAGTAAAGGCTAACTTTTCACTGAAAGAGTATCTCATATTCGAACTTTATAAAAGATAGCTAACATAGTATACCTATTGGTGCTCCTTTTCTTACTCTTGTACCAAGGTGGCACTTACTACTACTTCATAATGGCTAGGTACAAGTATGGGGGTTCTCTTATCTTAAGCTTCTTGATCAGTATAGGTGATATCAATATGCCTTTAGTTATTGGAAGGCTTTATCACATTCTTTGGTCCACTCAAAGACCTTAGCTCCTATAAGGATCTAAAGAATGATAGTTTATTTTTTGTAGAGTGGGCAATAAAGTGATTTAAAGTAACTAAGCGTCCCGCCAGCAAATGTGCTTCTTCAATTTTACATGGAGGCAACATTAGTATTACTTTTATCTTATGGGGGTTGGCCTCTATTCCATGTTGCAAAACCTTATATCTTAGGAATTTTCCCCCACACACTCCAAAAGCACGGTGAAGCATTCTTCTAGATCACGAAGATAGTCTCTTTGCTTGTGGTTTTTGACCAGTATATCATTTATGTACACTGTTCATATCAAATTTCATTATCTACAAGAATTAAATCACGAGGTAAGAAAAATAATGGATAAATTTAATTTATACTAATGAATAAAAGAGAATTACAATTTATCAAAGAAATAAATTCCCTAACAAAACTAATCCCCTTATTCTTCCCCCAATATATGATCTAGGGATTGGAACTTGTTTTTGAACTTATGTTGTAGTATTCTTTGACTTGATAAAAGAACACTACGAAATTTCTTTAAACTCAAACCTTGACTCTAAGATCAAAAAAGTTAATGATTTGATGCCTTGAAAAATTATAAGACCTTTGCAGTGGCAGTACTTTGTCCAGGCATAAACTTGAAGCTTGAAGACTTGAAACTTGAGTTTGAGTATATATGTGTATGTGTGTATATGAGTATCTCTGCAATAAGCCTCGATTATCCCCTTTATATACTTGTTTAGCAAAAAACTCTAAAATAACTTGGACTTCTTTGATAGTTATATCTTTGATGTGTATATTAAGAAATAATATCAAATATTCTTGACTTGGTTGATCCACGTACATAAATATGACACATGTCACAACTTGGTTAGCCCAAAATTGTTAGGCCACAACACTTGATTTGATTGGCCATGACAGTTCACCTTAACATTTGTTGATATTTGATTTGCTTATAAAATAAATATTAGAGTATTGATTAAAATTAATTATATCCTTTTGAAATTAAATTTAATAAATCTCAATACATAAATAAAAAATTATAAATTAATAACCAACATATTATTTTATGCATGTTGCTTTTTAATTTGTCTACACAGATCCGTATTTCTCTTGATATAACCAACTCTTGGTAGGCAGTGCCAACATTCTTAAGCCAAAGGGTATCACGTTGTAGCAACATGTGCCACGAGTGATTATGAAGCTACATTCTCTTAATCCTTTAAGGTTAAACAAATCTAGTTATACACTTGTTAGGCATCTAAGAAGCTCAGCATCTTGTATTCTGCCGTGGAACATATCAACACATCTATCCGAAAGAGTAGAAATAGATCATTTGGGCAAGCTTTATTTAGATCAATGAAGTCGATGCACATATTCTCTTTTTCATTGAGCTTGGGGGTCGCACCACATTGGCCAAACACTTAAGTAACTAGACTAGTTAGATGTACTGAGCTTCTTGTAGCTTAGTAATCTTTAGGGTGTTGCTTGGGACAATCTCTATAGTCTTTAGCTCTGCCCTTGCTCTAAATTCTGATTCATTAGTTTTCTCTTCCAACCTTAGGTCCTTGCTTGGACTGATCTCCTGCATTTGTAGCCTAGGAACCTTACAATCTTTGTTCTCCTATAAATAGGGTAAAGGGGCTAAGTCTGGCGTTCGGCATCGAAACACTCCAAGCATATAGCTAGCCAACAGCTATAATGCCTTACATAACTAAACACTGAAAGAATGAATACCATATAAGCTTTACTCAAAAAACTCATGTGTATCTATTGGATACCCTTTTTGAGAAATTAGTTATAGCTTAATTTCATGATACACTCGATGAATTTGAAGGCAATTTCTGCATCCAAGGGGTTTACGGGCTTGGGACATGACAAAATGGTATTAGAGCCTATATTGGAATATTAGGAACTAAGTGCTATGTGGGACAAAGTGCTATATGTGTGGAAGCCACCTTTTGAACCTCTGGATAAAGTGCTGCACACGCAGAAGCCACCTCTAGAGTCCTGATGCCTAGTGATTGATCTTAATTGTATCACTCAGTACGAGGACATTGCATTCTAAAGGAGACGTGGTTGTAACACCTTATCAAAAACAACAACAGCAGCAGCAGCAGCAACAACAACAACAACAACAACAACAACAACAACAACAACAACAACAACAACAACAACAACAATAATAATAATAATAATAATAATAATAATAATAATAATAATAATAATATAATTAACTTAATAAAGTGTTAAGTGTAGGAATTAGTATATTTGGATCATATATTTATGGTCATCAATTTATAAGTTAGAAAGAAGAATAGGAAGAGGTAACATTTTAATTCAAGAATGTATAGTGATATTTTTATTTAAGAATGAAAAAATAGTATTATTGTAATTCAAGAATATGCAAGGGCCATTTATTTAAGAATGTAACGTAGTGATCTTCTAAATATCTGTAAGTAGAAATTAAATTATGAGTTATAAAATTAGGCTATATATGTTGGAAAATATGTGAGGACATAGTTTTTTTGTGGGTTGAGAGAATATTAGTGGAAAAAGAGAGAATATTAGATGAAGATAAAGACAGTAAAGATTTTGACTTTGCATATTTGCACGTAGCTTTATAAGAGTTGTTGGGTGAATGTTTTACTTATGTTTAAGGTTTAAAATATTATTTAGTATGAGGGATTATATTTTAATCCTTAAGATGTGTAAATATGTTTTTTTTGCACACCACATGTTGACAATAATGTTTTGCTGTATGACATGGAATCTATGTGATGTAGAATCTTTGTAATATGTCGGCATGAAACTAATTTCGAATACTTTGTAAGTCTTATTATGGTGGTTGGAGGGCTTGCGAGCTTAAGACATGACCAATGGTATCAATGCTAATCACTAGCCGAAATATAAGGAACTAAACGCTATACGAGATAAAGTGATACATATGTGGGAGTCTTCTCTTAAACCTACGATATAAAGTGTTACACATGTAGGAGCCACCTATAGAGTCTTAACATTTGGTGACTAATCTTGGATCTATGTTATGCCACAGTGATGACGTTATGTTGTTAAAGAGGAGCGATTGTAATGCCTATCCCCTATGGACTAAATATTAAAAAAATGACTATCATATAAGTTTTGGCCAAAGAACTCATGTGCATAAATTGAATAGCCCTTTTATACAAATTGATTATAGCCCAATTTCATGAGGCACTTGGTGTGTTTGAAGGTAATTCTTGCATCCAATGGGCTTGCTAACCCAGGATGTGATGTTGATAGCGAGGGTGCTTTTAGCATTTTTCATGTCCTCGTCTCCAATTACCATTGGGATATTGGAATCTTGAGCTTTGAAGCTCATTTGCATTCTTAATTATCTTTTTTATTGAATGGAAATTCCCATAGATAGTGGAAAGATGATGTTGCCAAAAAATGGAGCTAGGGTTCTTTCCAAAAGTTTGTGAAATTCAAGAAGTTCTAGCTCTGGAATGCTTTTATATAGAGTTAGAGCTCTAGACTTTTTGCAAGTGATTTTTTGTCTTCTTTTCGATTTTGGTAGTTGGTATTTATAGTGATTCATTTTTTAGTAGGCTTTAGTCTGTTTGGATTGGAGGCTACCTTTGTGGGTTTGATTGTTGGGCTCAGTATTCTTTTACTTATTAATTATTTAATTGGGTTATTTTATTCAATTTTTACTTTTTTACCCTATGAACTTAATTTGCCTTATTAATACAAAATAAGAGAACCTAAGGACCCATTTGGTTTTATTTTCATTTCCATGATTTTCAAAATGTTGGAAACGTAGTTAGTGGAAATGAGTTGAAAATGAGTTTGTATTTAAATATATTGTTGGTAAGGTAATGATTGTGTTGGTTTTAGTAGGTTGTAGATGATGAGAGAGAAAATAGTTATTAGAAGAAGATATATAGATTATTGGAAAACGTATTTTGAAAATAAAAATGAAAATGATGTTGGTTAAAAATATATAAAATGTGATGTGTTTCATTTTTGGAATAATAGAAAATATGAAAATGAACTTTGACAATGAAACCAAATGGGCCTTGAGGGATTGTTTGTTTTCAAATGATCATGAAGATTCCAAAGAAAGCTTCCAAATGTTTCTTCACAAATTTTTTCTGCCATTAGGACTTGAACAAAAGTAAGTCTTTTGGTTTGTTAAGCATGCACTCTTAAAGAAAACCTTTTACTAGTAGAAAGGAAAAGGCAGTTTTGTTCCTTGCAAAAGTGAATTTTCAAAATGAAATTAGAAACATTTGGTGAAGAAAGGAAATCTAAGGTTGTGCTTGCTTGTGAGAAATTTTCTCGCAAGCGAGCCTTAAAACACGTTGTTGAACTAAACGTGTGACCGCTTATGGGAAAAACTCCCACTCCATAGAAAAGTTGAGGTTACAGGCTAGCCCTTTTTTGTGCTATCCCTTCTCACCTCTCTCTCTCTCAGTATCTGAAAAGTGAGGAAAAAGTAAGGGCTCCTCTGTCACTATCTCTCATCATTGTATCTCTCTTTTTGAGAATTGAGAAAAAATAAAGGGTTCTCTCTCACCGTCTCTTCTTACCTCTCTCTAATTCAGTCTCTAAGAAATATTCCTTTGACTCGAGAAAAACTGGAGGAATCTCATGGGCCATTCTCAACTCAGTGTGTGTGTGTGTGTGTCAATGCTCCTTTTTTTTTTTTCTTAGTACTCTCTCATCTCTTCTTGGCCCTCTCGTAGGCTAGCCTACCCTCTATTTCTGTCTTCAATTTTTCTCTAAAAAGTTGGAATTAAAGAGCAAATTGAGAGAATCTCTAAGAAAATGAGTGAAAAATCTATGGAAAATCTAGAAAGGAGATTGAGAGGGCTTGTCACTCCCACTATTAATTACACAAAATAAAGTTTAGGTTTGAATCATACAGCATTTTGTTTGTCCATTTGCATTAGTTGTTTGTGTATTTACATACATACACTGTAGGTCACACACACACACATATCTTCACCACATCGTACACATACAGAGCATTCATTCAATTGTTTGCATATTTTGATAGCATCCTTCGTCACCTTGTTTGAAAGTTTATACTCTACCCTTCCTTCAAAACACCAGAAGGTAATTTCTTGGTTTTTTGTTCATTTTGTTCAGAAATATAGTTGGCTGTGGTTTTGGATTTAGGAGCAAGACTCAATGATCTTGGCATTTATTTTCTATTTTCAATTGATTTATGTTGAGGAATATATTTTAATGCTTACATATAGAAGTACAACCTATGTTATTAGTATGAATAGTAGGTCTTCATTTAGGCAGAGGCTACTTTCATTACTGTTGTTTGGATTTTCTTATGAAAAATATGCTTATAGTTTTTTTGTGTTAAAAGGCTTGAATTTTGGTCTGATATGTTGTTTTTGCCCTTCTAGAAAGTTGATTTTTGGAAACTTTAGATGTCACTTAACTAAGTGAATAGACCTAGTTAATTGAATGAGAAATTTCTTGCACTTTATGTATGTGAAAGTTGTTGTCCTGATGTGTATCTAATAAGAGTTTTACTAGGCATTGATTTAGCTAATTTTTTTTACTATTTCTTTAGCTTTATTTCTATATGGAATGGTTCTGTGTGTGCGCATATGGGATAAATGATCACTATTATGGACTTAGGAAATTATTTTCACCATTCTTGGAGTAAACTATAGTATATTGTTTGTGTTTGTGTATATGGGGGAAAAACTTATTCATAGTCTTGGGTATTTATTTTCACCAGTTTTGCAGGCTCATACACGGGTTGTTGGTTCAGTGTGTGTGTGTGTGTAGGGAGAATGAGCTTTCTTAGAAATTTAGGTACCTAAGTGAATGAGCTATTACATGTTATTCCATTATATGAGGGAAACTTTATGTCAGTGTGTACATGGGATGAAAAAGGAGAATCATTGAATTGTATGGTTTGAGGTAAACTTGCTTAGCATAATAGCATTTTATGGCATGAACATTTTGCATATAGTAGGAAATTAGGAATTGTCTTATGTGTTCCATTGTATTGGTTGGTTGAGGAAAGAGGTGCTGTTGGCATTTTCAATGTTATGAGTTTTGGTTTTTGCTTTATACCACATGATGTTAGTAGATTCATTTATTTAAATCAATTAGTTTGATGTTTTATATAAAAAGATCAGCAAAACTGAGCAATTGCTTTTGTGTTTCCCATTGCAATTTGCGAACTATAACATCCCATGTGGACTCAATTTGAGAGGTTCAAATATGCTATACCTTTTGCAATCGTATTCTTATGCACTTTAAGGTATGTTGATCGTAACACACATATTCTTATTTTATTGTTGTTAACGTTCATAATGTTTTTTGTAAGATGTTGTATGTGGCTGAGAAATTATTTTATCATTTTCCTTTCTTGTATGTTAACTAGCTTTGCTTGTATGTTCCGACTCTAAGGTGTACCATACCTAAATTATAGTTATATGTTATTTGTAGTTGTATATTGATCGCAAATTGGATGTAGTTATTTATATTATGTTTCTATTTTAATTTAATTATTTGACTGTGTATACACTACATTAGAAGTGGGGCCACTCTTGCATGTGTATTGCATATTTTGCATTAGGTTAGTGCATATTGTGCATTATAAGTGCATTATTAGCTATAGATTATAATTGTAGTTAACCTAAGTGTGAGTGACAAATATTAATATTGATTTGGGTTTTTAACATAAGTAGACACAACTATATATTTGTGTTCTACTATAAACCAAATCAAACATTTAAAAATATAGTGTGATAAATAATTTTAGACACTATTTTGGGCAAGTAGATGGTACATGTAAATGTACTTGGACCATTGCAATAATAATTTATTTTATTTTACCAAAAACACTTGATGAAAAAATATTGTAGTGTATGATATTGATTGAAATATACCAAAGTAGTATGTTGTAAATTCACTTAGTCTAAGATAATATTTGATAATTAGAAAATCCAAAAATGAGAACGAATGAAAGCTATTTTATAAAATTTTTTGAATAATAACAATTGTCTATTTGGCAATTATCAAGTAAATTGTTATGGTTAATGTACAAACTTGTAATTTCTGTATTTATAGATGATGCTGCAGAAAGTTGCGTGTAGAGGAAATGAGGGTTGTATGTAATTTTGGGCTTGAGATCTGCAACCACAATATACGTTAAGCTAGCCGAGGTGCCCCCGGCTAAAGAACTCCGACATTCAAGTTAGTTCTAGTTGAGAGGGAAATCGAGTAGAATATAGAAAATGTAAGTGTATAGCATGAGTGGCATTATCTTGAGCGTGGCTGGGCCTGGAATATTTATAGCTTTCTGTGGGTGTGATTTTATCTAAATACCCTTGTTAGGTGTACTAGCTTTTTCCAATGCCAGGGGGTTTTGGAGTTTTTCCATGTTCAGATCCCAATACTGTGCTAGGTGGCTAAATCTCCTATGTTCTCGGGTAAACTATTCCAGCAGAAGCATATTTCTACCAAAGTTGTTGGCAGGGTTGTCAGAGTTGTCGGAGTTGTTGGCAGCGGTTGCACCGGCTGCCACGTGTCATTGGAGTGGGCTCGACCTGTTAGATCAATATGCTTGATGGGGATTCGAGTGAACGCCGGAGATCGATTAATGTCGACTAGATTCAAATGCTTGAACTATTAGAGTGGTCTTCAAGTTGATATGGGTCGACTGTAGATACTCCCAAATGAGGTCGATACCGGTCGACCAAATAGATTCTACTTTTGATCCTTGTGGGCCGTCTCATTTGATGTTGGGCCTACTAGGTTATCTCATATCGTGAGTCCCCCTAACTCCCGGTCCTGATCGAGCATGTCGATGAAAAGGGATGGGGAGTTTACATTAAACTATAGTGAGTATTGTGCTCGACCAGGATTTTTGAATTCTCAACCTGGGTTTTAAACTTTCAACCTTAGTTTTTGAAATATAGACTAGGGTTTGAGATGATTTCTTTGCATTTAATACTGCTATCAGTGCGCAGGATATGAAGCGTACGGGGGTAAGCTATCATGATAGCAGTTACACGGATTCCCGCGCATGATTGCCTATAAATAGGGGGATAAGTTCCTTCATTCACACTTTTGCAACCT
>JACGDI010005499.1:1164507-1200206 GCA_014898725.1 Jacaranda copaia | reverse complement strand
GGTCGATACGGGTCGACCGTAGATACTCCCAAGTGAGGTTGATATCGATCGACCGAACAAATTCTACCTTTGGGCTTTGTAGATCGTCTCGTTTGATGTTAGGCCTACTAGGTTATCCCATATCAATAGATTTGTAAATTTCAATAATATTCTTGCAATTTAAAATAATAGGGAATAAAATCTATATATATATATATATTGTTTGTCAATAAAATTATATATGCATACTTTTATTCTATCACATGTGTTTACAATTTTTTACAAACTCGATTTGCTCTTAAACAATATCATCATAAATTTCTTTCAAATAAAAATATCAATAAATATAGTGCAACAATTTATTGCACTAGCAATAAACAAACTCGAATAGTTTTCAATTATAAATATTATGAGTATTTAACTTAATATATTATATTTAATATATATAAAGAAATAAGAAATTATTTTATGACTATTTAAAAATCAATTAAATATAGTACTATGTTCAACATATGTCAAGAATATTTAGTACATATTTTTAAAATTGAAAATAATTTGTATTAGTAGTATATATGTAATATGTAATATATTACAATATACTTAATATATATTTAATAAATGTTCATGAATATGTAATAACTATAAATTAATAATTTAGAAACTAACGTTTTGTGGATAATTCAAACTAGTGTAAATAAATTGATTTAAATAATATATATACTTTTATTATTTTCTTAAATGAGTAAAAGTTTTATATATATTAATATTTAATGAACTATTTTTTTGCCGCAAATATTTAATGGTATTATGTGTATGGTTAAATATATTGAATATGTTGTTTAATAATGAGAATGCGACTAAAAATTTAATATGCATTAATAAAAGATTAAAAATTTATGAAGAGGAAAATGTGGACCAGTATTAAATATATTTAACGAATATTTAAAATCTATTTAATATTTAATTTTTACATGTTATTCAATGTACATTAAATATGTACCATTTACCATTTATTAAATATTCATTATCTGAATGAAAATTTAATACATTCTCTGAAATAATTAACTACGTGTAACGAAAAGCTATCATACTATGTGAAATCTATTAACAAATATTTAATATTTGTGTAATATTTGTTATATGAATAAATATTTAATGTATATACATATATATAATTAATATACATGAAGAATAGATATTTAAACTACATTACCAAAGTATTAATAAAAATTTAACGAGCACCTATGTATTATATATTACTTAACACAAATGTAGTATATATTAGTAACAATTAATATAGTAATAAAATAAGTGAAATTGCACATTCAAATTTAATTTATTTCATTGGTTTACATAAACAAAAAGTGTAACATAATTAATATCAGACATGCATGAAAATTTTAAATTAAATTAGACAAAGGAGATTAATATGTCACCACATTTAGGCATTATTACATTGTATGTTATACAGTCAAATTTGAGTCAAAGGTCATATGACTCACTATTTTGTCACGATGTGTTCATTTTTGCCTTATATGGTTGTGTTGTTTGTACTTCATCATAGTATTGAAATAAAATATTGGTGAGTTGCCGCACTAGTTTACAATCACATTGCTTGCAACTCCAATAAAAAAAATCTCCTCACACTTAGATGGAATCAAGTTCACAGCATAGTCAACATAGCCATGGTGATGATGCTGCGTGCAACTAAGCAAAATGAAACGGCTTTTATCATGCTTATGTACGATGAAGTGTTAAAGGGTGGAGTATATGGAGCAAAATTCTCTCCTTCCCAGTAGATTGACATGATAGTAAAGATGAAAATGTTGTGCCCAAGGTATACATATTTTGTTAGACAATTGCAAGAAAAAAGTCAAAGGTTCAAAGATAAATGAAAGAGGTACCAAAGATTGCTTACTACTAATACGAGCTTTGGGTAGGATGATAAGAACATGGTCCCAATGGCATCAGAGGAGTGTTGGGTAGGTGGATAGTGGTACATTTATTTGTTTGCATATATTTTACCGCTACTCGGAGAAATTAGTCGCTCACACTTAAATTAACATTACCATCACTAAACTTTAATATTCAAGTATAGGCTAACCCTAGAGATGCGTCTCGTTGATCAAAGCCCTTGCGTAACTACAGAGAGCTTACAACTATTTATGGGTCTACTACTACCACGGGTCGGATGGTGAGGGTGTCAACCCAATGCACATTTTCGCTGTGTGAATAACGCGAATGAGAGGATGACTATTTAGGGACTGGTTCAACGGCTGCCCCAAACATAAGAGATAATTTTGATGACACCGGGTATTCATCACCTTTGATGTCCCAGGTCCCCCACCCTTATTCTAGGACTACCTCCCCCATCTCCATGTCTTTGCATCAAAAAAAGGTTCAAGATTCGATGGTTATATTTGCCATGTACTCTTTCACTCAAGCAAATGAGGCCATTGCCTCATAAAGTTACCCTATCTCTATGACCACGAAGGAGATGTGCATTGAAAAATTGAGCGAGATTCCCAACCTGCCTGATGATTTATTCTATACCGCTCTGACGAAATTAGAGGAACCTACTTGTCGTAGGATGTTTTTTGCCCTCTCTCCCGACTGTAGGTGTGGCTACTTAGAGAGGCTTCCGTGATTCTCTATCTGCTTAGTTTATCTGCCCATATGCTATGCTATTATGATATTTATCTAAACACTTTTCAGTTTTGACCTTTTTTAATTTTTATTTATTCATGTTTTACGTTGTATATACTTGTTTTTATCTATAACATCATCCATGCTCACTTAGTTTGCTTACCCTTTTTTAGTAATAGTAATTCACTACCCTCTCCACTAGCAATTTTATAGATTTTTTTGGATTCAAATTTTCATAGAAATGGATGGCAAAAACATTGGAGTTATGCCCAATGATTAATGGATGATGTCGTTGATGATGTGTTCGATGATGTACAAAATAAAACTACTGCTAAGAAATTTAAATTGTTCGTTCGAAGGTCTATACTTGTACCAAGTGTCTCCTCCTTCCTTTATGAACCAAATGAGAATACTATTTAAAGATTAACGATATCGAGGTATGGATTGGTTGATTGAGTTGTTCCAAGGAAACGAATGCCAATTTTTTGAACACTTGAAGATAAATAAATATACATTTCGTACCCTCTGTGGTTAGATAAAAGACTGTGGCCTAATTGCTGAACTCTAATGTAGTCGACTCATGATTGAAGAGAGTGTTGTTATATTTATTCAAATGGTTGTCATGGACCATTGACATAGAAATAGTGCCGAGAGATTTTAGCATTCCACTACAACTATATCACGCCACGTGAAGCTTGTGTGTGATGCTCTATGTGCAATTTATATGGCCTATAGAATTTAATTCGGTGTCAGACTACATATGACACAGCAGAAACTTGTATCCATACTTTAAGGTGTGCGTGCACTTTTTTTATGTTGCATGTTAAATAAAATTAGTTATGTGACTTGTTGTACATCTTCACCAATAGGATTACGTGGGGGCAATTGACAGAACCATTGTACCAGCATGGGTACCCGCAAATTAGCACGGTGCATACCGATATAGAAAGGCTTTTGTTGCACAAAATATCATGGTAGCATTGATTTCAACCTTATATTCACATTCGTCCTTGTTGGTTGGGAGGGTAATGCCAATGACTCTTGAGTTTTTCTTGATGCACTTTCCACCCTAGAGTACAATTTTCCTTGGCCTCCTGCAGGTGATTTGATATTGTCTATCGAGAACCCAATAGTTAGTGTATCTTATATTACTCAATTAACGCATAATAATTACAAATTCTTTGTACATAAATACTACGTAGTAGATTTAGATACACGAACTTTCTTAGTTTCATGTCACCATATAAGGGTGAATGCTATCATATTCTCGAATGGTTCACTGTAGATCATAGACCTCTACAGTGAGAGAAATGTTCAATTGTTGACACACCACGGTTAGGAACCATATCGAGCAATACTTTGGCATTTTGAAAAAGCACTTCCCAATTATTTGAGGCATGATGCCCAATTATCTAGTGTCCACGCAATCTAAAATTATCCTTGCTTGTTGAGTATTGCACAATTTTGTGCGTATATATAGTGTACAGGATGATATCTTTGATAAGTAAGCTGATCCGGACTACATAGATGAGGATGCCCAAGCATCCACACACTAACAAGCGAGAGTTGTTGATATGTCTCCGGAAGCCATTTGGGAGTAGAATGTGTTGCATGACTCTATCGCCCAACAAATATAGAATGATTGTAGATGCACTTAGACATCGTTTACTTGCCTTGGACTTCTGTTGTAGATTCTACGCATGTTACGTTAGTACGGTGCGTATTATTATGTAGCTTATGTTGTTAATGTATGTTATTCCTGGATCTTCTTCTTCAATTTACATGTTTGGTAATGTTATTAGTGAGCATGATTTATGAACTACCTTACTATGATGTGTACATATAAGTTTATTTCGCTTGATATTGTTTTACATATGATTGTTGTAATAAAATACTCATGGCCATTAGTTCTACACATGTCCATTATGTGGAAACTATCGAGGTAGCTTCATTTGAGTAGAAGATTGAGAATGTCACTCACATTCACACACGAGTGCATCACATATACATACAGTAATTGCCACTTCATCTTACATACCTGCTGATTTACGTGAAGGTGCTCACTCTATGGGTCCAACCCATACATCCACATTGATTGGCGATTTTAGACGTGCACAACATCATCTTATTATTCCAATTGGATGGATGATATGTGGATGTTGTGGATGCACATGTATTTTGTTTTTCTTCGTTATTTTCATGTTGTTCTTTTTACTTCTTTGTAGTATTGCCTCTCATTGGTGATGCTTTTTGGATCAATATATAATACATAATAAAAAAGCATTGCACATTCACCTAAAGTAATGCTATTATGCATATGAAATATGGGAAGCTTTACTATGGTTTTTTTATGACTATAATCTGTCTGAAGCACAATGTTGGCTATGTTATTCAATATAATTAATGTGTTATACATATTGTTTCCTTATTGTCATAGACAACCGCATTTGTTTGTTTTGTTTCACAGACTACTGTATGCAAATATTATGATGTTGCAATAATTTATTCAGTGGTGCATTTTAGTTATGCCGCCTCATATATGTAACTAGTTGATGGATGAGTTTTACCATGATCCATTCTAGACGGAGACAGAGGAGACGAGCTTGGTGTGTCTCATTATAGCTGCTGTGAGTACCTACGATCTATCCAATCGTGGCGTCATGTTGTCTTTGTGCACTAATATTTTAGTACACCAGTCATGCCAATTTGGTAGGGATGTCATGGCTAATATGATTAAGATTAAGATTAGATAGCTACGCCATTGATATTACTCATTTATTGAGTTCACAGAGATTCCATGGGTGCACCACAACCTTATTATTGATATAGTGATGGTAGACATACAATACTAGGAGCACATTAAACATGTATGTATTTTGCTCTTATTATATGTAATTATACCGTGACGCATACATCTAATATAAAATACGTGATAAGGTAGTGCACGCATATCACCACTTAACACTCCAATAAGGTGTTATTCCTTAACATTCTTTAATTTTTTCAGGAGACCATCAGGCAATGACATTTTTGCCCTAGTGGAGAGCTGCTATACATCCAATTATGCTACATTTTTGCTTACGCACGAGCTATTGATTTGGATGGTCATGAGGAAGAGGCTATCCTACCTATTGTGATATAAGACTCCGATGATGATCTCATTCTGCTCCCATGTGTCCCACTTGTGGTTGCCCTGCCACCCCATGTTCCACATGCTCTTGCATGCAATTGTCCAAGATTGGTATACATTATTCAGTTGAGTGACTCACATGATAACACGAAGGTCACTTATTCATATGAGGGTATATATGACAGCATCGGTGGTTCACCCTCAACTGATGCTCCTCCTCCAAGTGAACGCAAGGGATGGTTAGATGACTAGGTCATGGTGTTCGGCCCCATGGTGGCCTCTAGATTTTTACTATGTTATTTTCTTATGGACTCGACTTTATGTATTTTCATTTGACCACCATTATTGTCTATATTGTGTACTACTCTAACATATTGCCTTTCAATTACGATTTGGATGTCCCAAATTTGTTAAATGCTACATAAAAATCTCTTCTATCACTCATGTGACATTTTTTATGCTAATTACATGGCTTACATATCAACCAATTTAAATATATGTGTAACTATACACAAAGTAAAAATGTCGAAAATTTTATTTCATACACACACACACACATATCCAAAAGAATTTAAGCACAATTGATTCATTTAATTATTATCATTTCATAAAATATGATTACATTTTAATGAATTTTCTTACTATTTATATAATTGTACTCAACAGTACAAGTTATAAATATATTATATATGCGCGCAATATAAAATGTAATTTAACTTCAAAAATCATTATTTGCACAATAAAATTACAGTATTCTATTTGACAATTTTTATACAAAATTATTAGTATATTCTACACATATAATTCCAAATTAATTTTTTAACATTTATATGGAAATTTTTTCATATCATAAAGAGTCATAGATATATTTTATTATTTAAAGATAAAATATTTTATAATATAGTATGTTAACATATAATATAATATTTTAAATATAATATTCTTTCTCAATATTTCATTATACAAAGATGTAATGTTATTTACACTTTAAACGTTTTTACAAATTTAATTGATAAATTAATATTAAATTAATTAAATATTAAATTTTATTATATATTATTGGATCTTTTACATAATATTAAATTAATATAATTTACTCTACAAAAATGTATGCATAAATAGTATATAACATTCTTTACATAAAAAAAAACTAATAACCAATCACCATCTCTAAAAAATTTTCTCATACAAATACTCACAATCAATCGTCACTCTAAAATTTTCCTCACAAAAAATCTCACAACCAAACATCCTCGCACAACGTTTTCTCACAAATATTCTCACAAACAACCACCACCTCATAATTATCATATGTCACATTAACTGTAATCATTACACTTTTATCTCAGAAACAATCACTAAGTAATCACTCATTGCTTGTGCTCTTGTTTCTCATTTCTAATTTCTCATTTCCTATAGGAAATTGTGAGGTTTTTTTGTTTATGAGATTGAAATTTTTTTTTATGATGGAGTGATTATTTATGAGGTAAAAGTATAATGATTATAGTTAATGTAACAAGTGAAAGTGTAATTATTATAATTGATGCGGTAAGTGAAAGTTATGAGATAGTAATTTGTTGTGAGATTTTTTATGAGAAAAAGTTGTGAGTTGTGAGGGTTTTTTTAAGAAAAACTTGTGAGATAGTGATTAGTTGTGAGTTAAAATGTTGTGTATGTAAATTTTTTATATAATATTTATATATAGGTTTTTATTAGAATAAAATATCCTTTAGGATATCTTATAATACACATACTAAAATATAATAATGAATTTATGCAATAATTTAATTAATTAAAATTTTAAAAATTTTAAGTATATACTGAAGTAAATGTGTATATACTTATAATATGTAGAAAATAATATTATGAAATATTAAAAAATACATGTGAATAATTATATTACTAAAAATAATTTTATTTAAATAAAAAATTTGACATGTAAAAATAAATACATATTATGAAGTGATTTTATTTAAATAATACAATATAATGTGTACATATAATTATATATTATGAAAATAATTATATTATAAATAATTTTGTTTAAATAATAAAACATTATGTGCAAATGTAATTACGTATTAGGAAAATAATTTACGTAAATATTAAAATATATATGCAAATAATTATAAATATGATGTGTAAATATAATTATATATTACAAAAATAATATTATGAAATATTAAAATACACGTGTGAATAATTATATAATCAAAACAATTATATTTAAATATAAAAATATTACATGTAAATATAATTATTTATTATAGAAATAATTCTATTTAAATATTAAAATATTATGTATGGATATATGCGTACTATGAAAATGAATTTATTTAAAATGTTTAAATATTCATCAAAATAACTTTATTAAGAAAATAATAATATTTTAATATAAAAATATTGTGTGTAATCATAACTACATATCATGATATGATTTAATTTAAATGTTAATATATACATGTAAATAATTATATTATAAAAAATATTTATTGAAATATAAAAATATTACGTGTAAATATAATTATATATTATGAAAATAATTTTAAATAAATATTAAAATATTATGGTTACATATAATTATATATATATATATATTATGAATTAATTATGTAGAATTAAACCTTATGTATATAGGTGGATGAAAAAGTAAAAGAAAATTTTAAAAAGTTTGTTTAGGAAGGAGAATTCAATTTTTGAGAGAAAGCAAAGAAATTCTCGAAGAGGAGAGGAATCCATTTTTAAAGGAAAAATTCAAATATGAAATAATGAGGAAAGAAATATTTTTTGGAGAGTAAAAATGTATTCCACAAACAAGCATCATTCCTCCATTTTTTCAACTCAAAGAAGCAAAATTTGGAAAAAATTTCCACGACCGAGAACAGCCTAAGGTGTTGCGCTATTCCGCTTTCTGGGGTCCGCACGCAAAAGTGATTTCACAAGATAAAAGCTTGTAGAGATTTTTTTGTTTTTTTTTAACTCCCTTTCAAATGGAGGGCTCGTGGGGGCGAAATTTGCAAATTCTGGTAGCTATGGGCCCTCCACCGATTTGGCAAGGCACGGTGTCCTTCCAAATTCAAGAATCAGGCTGCGGAGCTTTATCCACATCAAAAAACGATAGTATTTTAAGTATTCAATCCTAAGAACCTAACATTAGAGTTTAGAAATATTATATGTGATCATTCAAGTAATTCTTTTCCTTAATTTTACACACGCACATACACCTTGAGTTTTGTTAGGATTTGATCACTTAAGCAAATTTGTATGCTATGCAGTTCAAAGTTCGGCAAAATTATAAATATAAAGTTGAATTTGATGATCTAAGTGTCAGGGATAGACCGCGAGAAGGTTACGAAGCAATTTTATATAAAGCTATAATGTACGTTTGTTTTTATTAAAATTTTACGTCCCTAAAAATAACAAAGTTGGCATTTGTACTTGGTAAAAAGTTAATCCCATCCTCAAAAATTAAGATTTCTACTTTCTTTGCTACTAAGTGCACTAAAATATTATTATAGTTGCATATACTATATTTTTTGGAGTGAAGGAAAATATCTTAAATAATTGAGATAAAAGAGTATTTGATTAATTTTATTTTAAATATTTTATAAGTTCTTACATTTTATAAAATATTTTTGCAGCTTATAAGATTTTAAATCTCACTGCAAGAATAAACTTTTGAAGTATTTCGATGAAGTAAAATTTTGAATCCGATAAGATATTAGTGATGATAATTTTATAATTGATATGGTTAAACTTAAATGAGTATATTGACATCTTATAAAAAATAAAAAAAAATCCTTACTTTTTTTAAAATATATATACATATATAAGATCCTAATAACATATTATAAAATCTTATAAACTCATTTTCAAAATTTTATAAAATAATTTGAAAGATTTATAAATTCATCTCCTCCAATCATACATTTCAAATGTACTGGGCAAGTTGACCTGTAAGTTTGAAGATTTTATGCTTTATACCTGGTTAATTGGGCCGCATGGTAACAACAACAACAATAGTAAAGTATCTCACAAAACACCCATAGTCATGGTGCATATGCTTTGATGACATCTAGACATAATAGAGCCTTATATTCTTATGACCAAAATATGACTGGAGTATTATCCACACAAAGGCAATATTGGGTTATATTTTAGGAGGATTTTGAAAGAATACATTTTAGTAGTATAGTCAAAGATGTGATCAGAATAAAGTAATATATGACTTTATTTAAAAAAAAAAGATAAAGTTTATTATAAAAGTTTTTTCATAGAAGTTTTTGGCTGATTAATCATGTCACGTTAAGTTTTATACTATTGTAAAATATTTTTATAGTAATATGATAATTTATATTAAATTAATGATTGAAATATGTAAGTACATAGTTTTGATCTATACTATGATTTGAAATGATTAAGATCTTTTAACAATATATTGAGAGAAAAAAGAAAATAAATTTTAAAAAAATATTTGAATCTATTTTGGAAGAAATAACATTACCAAATATATCCAAACAATGCCTAATATTTCAGCCAATGTTAGGTATAGATTAATATAATTAAATCTAAATCATTAATTCAATGTAAGCATGTTTTTAAAAAACATGTTATGCTGTATCCCTAATTCATTATGCTGTGTAAGAAAAACAACAGCAAGAATACATGGGCCCATATGCTGCACACCTAATTCATTATTAATATTAAATTAATAATTAAAATAGATATGTAGTTTTAATTGATATAATGATTTGAAATGATATAAAAAATTTGAATTTAAGAAAAAAATTAATTTAATTTTGAAAACATGGGCATTGCCAAATGTATCCGGGGCATTGTTTAAGATTTATGCTCATGTTAAATGTGGGTTAATTATAATAAATCTAAATCATTAATTCCACGAACTTTTCGATTCATAGGAATTAAGTTCTGAAAAATCAAAAATGAAAAATTTATTATTCTTATTGATTACCTGAAAAATCAATTACACATAAATGAGCCAAGGAAAAAAGTTATTAATAATAATAATGGTAATAAGAATAATAATAATTATTTAAAAAAAAAACACCTATCCATAGGAAAAATTCTTCTTCTTCTTCTTCTTCTTCTTCTTCTTCTTCTTCTTCTATACAAAAGTTGAAAATGAAAGATGTTATAATAACAATAGGTAATGTTAGTTTACAAATTGTGTATTTTAGGAGAATGAGTTTTAGGAGTGGATTGGAGGATGTGAAATTTGTATTGAGTAATGTGATGCATGTTTGTTTATGATTTGAAAATAATAAGAAAATTATTTTGAAAAAATTTGGTATATTTGTTTATATTTGAGGAGAAGACAGATTCTATTGTGGCAATCAAATCAATGCATTTTTATTATTTTGGGAGGGGACAATTCTACTATAGCAGTCAAATCAATACATTTTTATTGAGTTTTGAGGGTGTAAATGAATTTTAGTTGTATTTTTTATTATAATATAATAATAAAATATTGTGATATATAAATTTATATGATTAATAATAATTATGATATAAAGAATATGAGATTTTTGATTATTTATTAATTAAATTACAAAAATAATTTAATTATTTTAAAAATTTATTTAAAAAATATATATTTAATTATATTCTTCCAAAATAATTTTATTTTGAAAGTATGTAACCTAACATAGCCACATGGATTCTACCGCTGTCGAAGAGTCACCTTCGCGGTAAGTATAAAAAGAACATCGAGCCAACCAAATCTTTGCTGCTAACTTTTGAATTCGTGAGCGTTAAAAGATCACATCCTTCCACCCTGTGGGCCCACTATACATTCCATGATCGACGGATATGATCTCTCAGGATCCAGGATTTGCATATGTCGGGAATCAGTAGAATTTCCCAAGGATCAGTCAACGGCCCGGAAGAGAACTTTGGCAATAAGAAAATGGTTGCCAATGGAGTACAACAAATTGAAAGCGTGACGCTTTTAATATTTACTAATACCGACTAATAATAATATATTATACTTCTATCGCATAATCTCATTTTTCGAGGAGCTCGAATTGAATCGAACCAGGCCGGAGAAGATGAAGATCACTGTAATGACCGCCGACGAACAAATCGTCACGCTAGACGTCGATCGCGATGAATCTGTAATTTACTCCTTTGTTTCTGCCTTTGTACTCTTTTTATCTTCTCGGGCATTGTATAATTGAAGGAACCCTCCTCTTTTTCGTTCTTTATGTAGTAATAATGATGTTGAATTCTATATGCCTCGTGACAGGTTGAGAACTTGAAAGCTCTGCTGGAGGTTGAGGTTAGATCAGCTCTAGCAGTTTTTGTTTTTTGGTTTTGTTTCTTGGTGCTTGTTCTGCTTTTGGATATCTTTTTATGAAGTTTGAAATTGTATGCAACTGAATGTTGAATGAACAGACCCAGGTGCCACTGCAGCAACAGCAGTTGCTATATAATGGAAAGGAGATGAGAAATTCCGTTAAATTGAGCGCTCTTGGTGTCACCGATGGTGATTTGGTTATGATGGTTTCAAACGCCTCATCTTCTCTTTCCAGGTTTCTTATAATAATTTGCAGCCATATATTCCATGTCTGGCGTTTATCTGCAAAGCTTGGGAATCTCCTCATGTTCTGTTGCTTTAAGATTTACTACTTAGGAAGCTGCTTTTGAGCTGTAGGGGATATTGTTTGGATATAATGCTATAATGTCGTTTTCTTCTTTCTCTTTTTGTTTGTCCTCCTTGGTGTTTGGGTAAAGATCTTTCATTAGGTACGGAAGTATATTGGAATCAATTCCGATAGGCATTTCCCTTGACAATAGACTGAGTTCTTGTTCTGATCTTTGTAGAGCTGGTGCACCTGCAAACGAACTGGGCTTCAACCCTGATGGTTCAGCAGTGAACCCCTCAGCTTTCCAGCAGCAGTTGCGTAGCGATTCTAATTTGATGGCCCAATTATTTCAGGTATGGAAAGTTGGAAAGCCAGTAAAAATGTTTTTCTTCTGTTAATTGAAATAAAATTGATGAACTCAGCCAGCCATTAGCCTAAATTTGATGAAGATCAAAATTGTAAGCAATGCATGTTGCTTAAATCTTGTAATGGCATGAGTATACAATTGTAGGGAAAGAAATCAATTACAATAACGAAGGGGTAAAATGAGGACCTAATTTAAATGATCTCAATAAAGGGTGCCCTTAGTCTGTGGTCAACTCAATGGCCACACTATATTCAGGAACTACAATGATCATTCACACTCTCTTTCCTCCTTTCCTGATAACAGCTAAGACATGCTTATGATAGAACCCTATTGCAACATGCATATACTGGCACCAAGTTGTGTCAAATGCCTACAAAAAAAAGTGAAGGATAGAAAAGCTCTTTAGGCTCTGTCCATTTGCTTCTAATCAGCTGTTTGCCCAATCCTTTGGTTTGTTTAGTCAAGCCTGAATTGTTGTACTGGCATTGGCCATGCATCCCTGTGGGTTCTTTTTGCCCATAAAAATTTGGCTTATGATTTTGGCTCGAATATAATTAATCTTGACAATCCTATGACTTTGGCTAAGTCAATTTTTTGGCATCAACTTGATCTTGCGTTTCTTTGAGTAGATTAACTCCAAAATACATGCAGATGCTTACTAATATCATGTTGAACCTGTAAAAGGATTATTTTTTCAAGCCGAGGAACTTTGGGAACTAACTTGACGGCCCTTACAAAAAGATACTAGTATCTATGTTGGCTATATCTCTTCGTGAAAGCATCTTTTTTGTTTAACCCTACTTTCTTTGCATGTAAGAATACTTGACATGGGACAGGAAATTTGTTAAGGGTGACTGAGTCATGGGTAACACATAAGTAATAGAATAATCAAAGGCGTATATAGGTCCCTGCTATCTTTCAATTATGATATTGCAATATCATTTCGAAGTGTTCTTTTTTTATTTTTTTTTGTGGGATTATGTTTGAAGATGTTAAATTGTGGTAATGTTAATTCAAATTTGTTTTCTAGCTTTAATTCTTGGCATATTTGCATTAGCCTAAAGGTTATTTATTCAATAATCAAATTTTTTGTTGATACTTCATCTGCAATGTGAACTGATAGAGTGATCCTGAGTTGGCGCAAGCTATTCTTGGAAATGATCTCAATAGGTTGCAGGACCTTTTGCGTGCACGCAATCGCCACAGATCTGAAGTAAGGCGTCAACAAGAAGAGGAGTTGGTTAGTATTGTCTTCAGCTATTCATCATCGAACTTTTGACTTTTGGGTTTTACATAGTTCAAATATGCATTTGGTTTAATTTTGAAATATCACGTGGCTCTATGTCGTGAACTTTACACGACAGTTCACTGTCATTTATCAGTAGGTGCTCTGTGGCTCACTATTTGGCATGTTTACTTATTTTGGTAATATTAAGCTTCATTAGATTTGCATTGTAGCAAACTTGGTCACATGGTACTGTTCTTCAAGGTTGGGAGAACGAGTTTATTGCATAGGTTCTCTGGTTTCCAAATGATAAAAATATGGCAAATTGTCCAAATTAAAGAACACTATATAAAGATATTTGGAGTTTTAGGCTTCCTATCTCAAGGATGCTGTTAGGAGAGGTTGACTTTTGCTTCTTCTTGAGACCCTCCATGTAATATGTTTACAGATTATACCATTACTAATTTTTCTAATCAATATGATTCATATATGATCGTATGATAGAACTTAGAGTTAAACTTTCTAAAAGTGATTACAATCCTTCCTGGGCACACTTGAACAGTTGAACTGCTGTGATCTGCATCTCTTGGCTTGTTGTTGTATGATACTTGTTTTTCTCTCTCTTTCATCTGAAAGACCATCGTGTTTAAATTTTTTCCTTTGCATTGGGTTTAATTTATGCATTGTTTTTCACACTCGTCTAAGTTCTATTTGGGAACTAATAGGCTTAAAATTTTTTATTTGCATAGGCTTTACTTTATGCAGATCCATTTGACATAGAGGCACAAAAGAAAATTGAAGCTGCTATTCGTCAGGTCAGTCTGTTTCCTTTTATTTAATCTTCTAGGTGACTTATAATTGGTAGATTGACATGGGTTATATATTAGGTGATCTCTGTGCTTATTGTATGTGTCTTCAAGCTTTTCTCTGGAAGTGTTGATTGATTAGACCTTTTAAAGATATGATGGTCTGGTCTCTACCTGATAAATTGTAGCTCATGTTATTCAGTACTTTCTGAGGAATTAACTTGAAAGTTCCAAGGATAGCGAAAGACTATTTGTGGTGAACCACTTGAAGAATTTGATTACCATTTTTCAATTGTATCTTTGAATATGCCCTTATTGGTTTGCTGCAGCTGATGAAATCTTTAATCTGAAGGAAGTTTTTGTTCATATTATTGGCTTTTCTCCTATTTCAAAGCCTTTTTGTGATGCTAGGTGATTATGGATGACCATGCAAAAGAACTGGGTTTAGTTGGCATCCATGTTATGATGACATTCTTATTGTGCAACCATAAAGTCTTGGCTTTGAGATAGTAAATTTTGTTCAGAATATTTATTTCCCTGATTTTTATAATGGTTTGGAGCTTGGAGAATGTATCAAGTTTTGTGCTTCCTATCTCTTCATTTTGTGCTTTCTGGCCTGCCAAACTGTTGTATTGAACAATTCACTAGAATATTATGATTCTTATTATTTTTTTCCAACAAATCGCATTTGTGATTGGCAGAAAGGCATTGATGAGAACTGGGCAGCAGCCTTGGAGTACAACCCTGAGGCATTTGCTAGAGTGGTACTTATGATTGATATTTGTCTGTTAATGTATGTGTTTATTTTTTTCCGGCTGAGGAGTATAATTTTACCTTTATGTTTGTTTTCCCAGGTAATGTTGTATGTTGACATGGAAGTTAATGGCGTTCCACTGAAGGTACTGAGTTGTTACACTAATGTGGTTTTATTTACTTTAATTGCTCTTTATAATCACCAGAAAATAGGGGAAAATAAAACCAAGTCTAATCCAATTGAAGGAAAAAAAAGGGCAAAATGGATGTGTCCTTGTGCGTAAAGCTGGGGCTTTGCTCATGTCTTTGGGCACACGTTAACGAACCAGCCTAACTAACATAGAAGGGAAAACTCCAATATGCTTGGATACTCTGGTCGAGTTAGAGTGGGCTTCATTTCTTAATTTGGATATTTGTCATACTTCAATTAGTCAGACAATCTTAAGGTAGTATATAAATGTTACAATTATTAGCACTAGGCACTTCAAGGAATTCTGACTGAAACTTTTGACTAAGAATGTAGAACCAGTTAGACAAGATGGGCAATACTAGTGATAATGTGCCAATGTGTTCTCTTGTTTACGCAAGGTTAACAATTCTATTTGTCTCTTTCAGGCTTTTGTTGATAGTGGAGCTCAGTCAACAATTATATCTAAAAGCTGTGCTGAACGTTGTGGGTAAGATATCCTCTCTAGCTTTCTTTTGCGTCATAGAAACTATTGGTCCTTCAGCAGTTAATTTTGTTTATTGATATGGATGCTGTTAGTTATTTTCTTCTATTTTCAGATTGTTGAGGCTTTTGGATACACGGTATAAGGGTATTGCTCATGGAGTTGGTCAGTCTGAGATTTTAGGTCGGATACATGTTGCCCCAATCAAGGCATGGATTGCTACTTCTGTTTTTGTTAACTAAGTGCTGTCTCCCTTGCTTTATATTTCTATACCCCTCTGTGCTTTTGCCTCTGTTCTTGTATCATTTGGAGCGTCAGTCCTCTTGAATATGATTTGTTTTGCATAATGTGATAGATCGGTAATATATTTTACCCTTGTTCCTTCCTGGTGCTGGATGCACCGAACATGGAATTTCTCTTTGGCCTGGACATGCTTCGCAAGCACCAAGTAAAGTTCTTATCCTTATGTAATTATGTTCCTTTATCTTTGTTTAACCTGCCTTTGAAAGAGATGTACTTATAATACCATTGTTTGCAGTGCATTATTGATCTGAAGGAGAATGTATTGAGGGTTGGTGGAGGAGAGGTTGCTGTACCTTTTCTGGCGGGTAGTATTTTGCATTTCTTGTATGAGGCTTACTTTTACATTCATGACAAAATTTGATGTCGTGCTTCAGTCTCTTAAGTGGAGACTCAAATTATGGTTTGCATCATGTTTCATTAAGTTTGTATAATTTTCAGAAAAGGACATTCCTTCGCGGTTTTTGGATGAAGAGAGATATGCCAAGGAAGCTTCCAGCTCAGGAGCACAAGTAAGGATACCCTTGATCATGCTGTTCGGTTTTATAGAGCTTGATGTGTTCTTCACCAGAATTTATCTTGAAGTAACCTGAAATTTTTTGTATGAATTTGCTGCTATTTGTTTCTCCCAAATTTGATTCAAACAAATTCCTGGGATTTGAAATATGTTTCTAAAAATATCAAGCTTCAGAGCATTCGCTAGAGTTTACTGGATTGCAAATTTCTAACTTAAGCTCACAATAACCACAATTTGAAATTCCTTTTCTTGAAATCTATGTCAAGTCACAAATCTGCTTTATGTGAGATTTCCATAATCTGTGGCGTATATGCTAGTATAGAGGCTACTTGCTGTCACTAGTCCAATGAAGGTGTTTCTTTTCCCATTCTAGATCTTGTTTTCTGCATGGTAATTTACCTTTGTGTTTCCCCTCTTAAATCAAATGTAGGTAGAGATGCATTCTTCAGTGTTTATGTTTGGCTGCATGCTTACTTGGTTGAGTTGTTTTGCTACAAACATATCTACTCTTGTATTAGAAGTAAATTACAACCAAGTCATCCCATCAGTGTTTTCTGATTTTCAGGCTACATCTGTGACTAAAGAAAACATTAGTACACCAGGAGGACCTTCTGGTTAGTTTTAACATTTTTTTAAGAAGCATTTAGTTGTAGATGATGTGTGATATTACTTACATTCAGCATGTCTAACTCCTGTTTTGGCCTTTCTTGTGCTTACACTGAATTTCTAGATCTGAGGCCTGGAGTATCTCTTTTCCCCATTTGGTTTCATGCAACAAGTGGTTGGGGTTATCCAAAATGAAATATGCAAGGACTGTTATGCAATTTTACTACAAGCTGAGAGACTGAAAGTTGAGATGAGTAAAAGGCTAGGGGGGTATATTTGTTAAATAAACACTGTTGAGTGGCAGAAATGGGAGACATGATAATTCGTAAACTACTGGACATGGATATTTCCTCTATTCACTTATTTGTATTACCGATTGTCATTCTGCCAAAACTCTCTCCTGGTTCAGTTTGCTGGGAGATTTGATCTAGTAGAGCTGAGATTTATTTATATTTGGGGTGCTGCAAGCCCTTCATCATTGAAGTTATCCTATACTTGTTCTTGTTGTGCTGTTATGCTTTCATTATTTTTCTGTATGGCTGTTATGCCTGTACATTCAAAATTACTGCTGTGAAACTAATGTTCCTCTCCTATATGAACTGAACTACAGGAAGTACTACCAAGAATGCATCCCAGGTACACTCTAGTAGTCTAGTTGTAATTGTTTCAACATTGGTTTAGTTTATCAATAAGTTAAGTACGCATTTTCTAGTTCTTTTTATCAAATATGAAGAAACACTTTTTTCCTATTACCCCTTTTCTAATAATCTGCTTCTTTTTGGTCTAGTCTTTTTGATTTGGCTTTTACATACAAGTACTGAGCTGTGGGATTTTATTTTATTTTTTAGTTTGGACCATGTCAAGATGTAGTCCTTGAGATGGAGTTGTAACTGTAACTTTGTTACTCTCGTGGGGTGTGTTTGCAGGGACCTGATTTTGAAGCTAAAGTGGCAAAGCTAGTTGAGCTAGGGTTTGGAAGGGAACAAGTAATTCAAGCTCTGAAGCTTTTTGGTGGCAATGAAGACCAGGCAGCTGGATTTCTTTTTGGTGGTTGAAGATGATCTATTTGCCGTGGATCACTATTGATTTTTTGCTACTTGTGTACACACTTGAATCGCCCATGTGGTTTATCAACGACTGCAGGAACAATCTTGCAGTTGGACCTACTCCTGATTAATTGAAAATTTGTGCTTGAGGAATGGATGGCATAATTGAAAACGGAATTGAACTGTTTTGATGATAGTTGGTGCCTTTGTCTCTTGACCTGCCCACATATCTTTTGTGCAGACTAGGTTGTTTTGATGTAGACAACATGTCCCTCTCATTTCTGCATTACAGTTTGCATGTTGGTGATTGGAAAGCAGACATTCTGCAATCTGGAATCATTTTTCCCAGTTTTTGTTTTGCATTTATATGATTTTCTGCTTCAGATTTGAATCCGGAGGTTGTGTTCTATGAAATAGTCTGGTGCTTCTGATAAATCTCTCTGATTCCGAGCCTGCAGTAAAATCTTTGTAAATGACCTCTTGTAGGATGTTAATGAAGTGTCCTCTCGTGCCCAAGAAATGCTACAGATTGTTGCATAAACATTTATGGGACAGATTTTGCCTCAACAATTGAGCTTTAGCATATAATTTGTATACACAAACAATTGGTGACGTATTTGCTAATTTGAAACTTAGTTTGGGTGACTTTTTCCTTTGTTCCACTTTAGTTATTTTTTCTTCTGTGCGTTGGGATGGGATTTTTGTTCGCATTTGACAACGTAAATATATAATGATTTGATGGTTGAGGAACGTCTGATTTGCAACTTACAAATTGAGATTAAAGATGGAAAGAGGAGGGAAATCCTGACAATATTCCCTAGATATTCTTCCGCGGTGCAGAGGAGTAAATTCTCAAATGAGTCATACGCCCACCACATTTTTCTCTCATCTTTGAAGAAGAGTTGAGGAGGTCGTTGATACCTGAGAATGGAGAGCGAAGAAGAGAAACGATGATGCGGTAAATTCTAAAGAGCATCCAGCTCCATGCGGTCAGGTGTAGCTTATCGATGAAGTTGATGTCCAACATATTATTCCGTTTTTTCTTTCTGTTTACGTGTATGGTTGTTCTTTTATCATCCGTGCCCTAAACTCGAAACTTCATCCTGTTCAATCCACAGTTAGTACGACGTGGGTGTTCCTATGGAGTACTTTCTGAGAAAATATCTAAAAGTTTTGGCTTCCAATATACTTGAAAAGATGCATGCTTTAGGAATTACCTTATGTATGGGTTACCTATGCTCGAGGAGTTATCCTGTGACATAGCCTTTGCCCGGAGTCACTGAGAGCATGAAAGGGGTGATTTACCCTAGAGCTCAGTTCGAGCTGGTTTGTTTTAGCTTATATCTTGATTCACACAAAGTTATTTGATAGTGTACATTTTTTTTCCCAGTAAGGCGACTTAATTAATGATTTATCATTTATGAACATTAATAAAATATATCTATTTATTAGTATAGTGATGAGGGTTGAGATGATCTCAGATGAGGTTGCATAGGAAAAGTTCAAATTTAAAGACATAAGACATCTTTTTGATGTATTAATAAATCATGAGTTGGACCTAACACGAATCTTTTGATGCTTAAGTTAGCAATAAGGCAATAATAAACTTGTTGAGAATATAAAAATTGTAGGTGTAAAGAATATACCTAAAATGACAAATGAAAGGCTATTTATAAATGTGTGAATATAGTTTTCAAGTGTAGGAGTTAATCTTGACCTCTTGAAAAGATGCTGATTCAACAGTATAAATGAATCCTTCCAAAAAGGGGTCAAGTTCATGGTCACAATAAGATATGGATCAAGTCCATATGGAGTTTATCATTAGGGGCCAAACCCACGATCAGGCTGACGTCAGATCTTGGGCATTGGGGTTCATAGCTCTATGTTATCTTCAAGTTGGGCATTATTTTGGTAGGCAGAGACTTATTAAAATGTTGAAACTCAAGTAGGTAGAACAACACCACTTGAATTGGATCCAAAGACAACGAGCTTATTAGAATCGGGCCCATGATGATTCTTATTTTCATTTTAGGTCGTTTAATTTGTTTCACCTTTGCTACCGGAATAGGAGAAATGAACCCAGAATTACTAATTTATCTAGCCCTCATCCCTTAGGATGGCATAACTTTACGAGGGCGATAAGAGCAAGGTTTAGACAAGAAAACGCAAATAGTGAGTACAAGTTTCCCATCATGTTGTTCCCCCATCAAATTGGTTCATTCAACATGATAATTGTACTTATCTCTCTTAATGGGCTGCTTGGTGATAACCCCCGGCGTGGTATTTCTTCACCCATCAAATTGGTTAATTCAAGCAAGGTTTTTCCAGTATTTCCTGAGCCTCCTACTGTATCATTACCTTCAAGCATGTATGCTAAAGCATCCAATAGTTCGGAGGTATAAGTTTCACATATAAGGTGTAAGGTTGGGGTTTGAATCTAATAGACACCCGATGTCCGCGTGTCTAAATAAGTGAAAAAAAAAGGGCTGAAGCACCCAATAACTGTTGTTTTGGCTACCCACTGAAAAGCTCTCGGCCTCATTTGGTCTTCGGAGATGTATGGAGATAATACAATCGAGCTGCTGCTTGGACAACTTAGCAGCTCAGATTCAGAAAACAACAGTGCATTTGACAGAGGACAAACAGAATTTTTCTGATTTCAATCACATTCACATCTTACATTCAACTTGTATATTGCCAGGTACAGTAAATCAATACTGTACAAAGAAACAAGCAATTGGGCATTTGAAAAAAAAGAATGTCCATTCTTGACAATTGATGATGCCGCACACTGAACACTAATCGATAGAGGCACTTTACTCGTATAGTATTTCAGAAACCCTTCCAGGCACCAAGAACTTGGTCAAATACTTCAGCTATCACTTCTCTATCTGCACATTGTAGAAAGGTATGGAAATCATCTCGAATGTCAAAGATCTTACCAAACTTCACGAGATACTGCATACAACTGGTCTTCAGTTTTGGCAGTTGATAGAGAGTAGCATTCTGGAGCCTTTCCAGCACATTCCTATTGTCAATATCCTCCAATAGACTTTCATGGCACGCTTCTTTCAAATCTGAAATATCATACTTATCAGCAGCCTGAAGAAGAGAAAGCCTATGGGTCAAGAATTCTTCGTTTCTTATATTGCCGTAGATGTAATTCAGCAAAGCCTGGCAGGCTTCAATTGACATGTCGGATATGTTTATGGCAGACATTTCTTTCTCCTTGAGGTCGTGTGAAAACATGCTGCGGAAGACGGGAGACCTGGAAGCAAGAACTGCCCGATGCGCTGGAATGCTTCCATCAGATGCCTTTATTACAATATCAGTATGAATGCTTTCAGAAAGCATTCGGCCAAGTAATGCGAGAGCTGTTTCGTTTGATTGTCTCTGCGTGAATCCTCCACCCCAAATCGAGCAAGGCTCTGTGCCCTGTGCATTTTACAAGCCAGATTTGTCAGAACAGGAAAAGAAAGAAAAGGGATGGAAATATGGCTTTTCTTCATCAGGACAAGTAAGTTCTTCATTTCTATAATAGTTACTGTGATAATAAAAGTGTAGCACTGTTATCAGACAAATGAATGATTGCTGTATGGAAGGAACTGAATACTATTGATAATATCATACATCTGCAGATGCAGTTTTTAAATCAAGAAACTCAACATCAATGATGAATTTTCCAGTCAACGGAACCTCAATTGCCCAGACAAAATCCTCATTGCTCTTGAGCAGCTTATCAGTGACTTCTGCATGTACATAAGATGTAAGTCTCAAAATGCAAAAATCCCTTATGTTTTCTGCTGGAAAAAGCTACTTTTCACTATGGAATAAGATGATTAAGATGGTTTACCAGGATGAACCAAACACTTTCTATCTCCCACCGAGGAGACCACTTTGATTATGAAAGATGCAATCGGAGGATTTTCTCTGGTTAAAGGGTACAATTTGATGATCAATGTCCGATTCTTCTCCACAGATAAATGCCTTCAATTCATCAAATAACACAACAGAATGCATTAGTTCTAATACCCACAAAGAATGATGAGAGGCTCAATTTAGTTATGTTCGTCTCCTGTTTACAACATCAATTTCAGTTCACACGAATTTCTTCTTGAAACCATTCAAAATTATAGTTTATCAATTCATACTTGTTTTTGTTCCTTGCCCTGTTCCCAATTCAAAAGAAACTCAAAACTATAATTTTAAAAAACTAATTTGACGTTGTAACTCCGGGATTTTGCTGAGCACTGTGCTTATTCTCAAAATTAACCTAAAGATAACGAATTCATAATTTCATCAAACAAAAAAATGGGAAGATAAAGAAAATAACAGTAGAAAGTTAAGAGCTAACTAACCAATTCCACTTGCCGATTTTGAAAGGATCGGATTTTCTGTAAGTGAAGGAGGCCAAGTTTTCGATCCTCCATTGGGCGAGTCGGGAAGTCGTTTCTACCCTGTAAGCAGAGTCACCCATCCTAGCAAACACAAGCGCTCCCGTAATTTCATGGATGCAATCCAAAATACCTTCCAACAACTGATCCCTGTGCTTTCCCAGCTTTGCTTTTCAATCTCTTCTTCATATATTTATTCAATTCTCATTCATCAAAGACACTCTCTCTACCGCTCTATCTCTCCGTTTTTTGCAGCAGTCCGAAAGAATTTTTTCTTTTGAGAGTAAGGAAAATGGATTCTTGAGGGCGACCCAATTAAATAACAAGGTACCGGGCAGGCAAAGTTAGTTTGATGGTGAAGTGTTTGCAGAATTATTTGCCTTTGCCCTGTTTTCTTTAATTTTGCCTCTGTTTTTGATGACTGCATTGAGGTAGCTTGACGATGAGTTATGCAATATTCGGGGCGGGGCGGGGCCTCTCTATTTTGGGTGCTTTTGTCATCGGATTGACATTTGTTGTTTTTTGTTTGACTGTTGTGTGGAAGGTTTCCTGTTTGGTGTACAAACTGTAACTGTGCATGCTTGGAAAGCAACAGCAATTTTGTTTTTGGTCCTTCCAAGCAAAGCATCTGCTTTTCTTTTTCTTTCCTTCGTCTATACTGTACCCTTCCACGTCTGAAGCGGAAAACAGACAATTTTACTTAATATTGTGATATTTACGTTAATTTCAATATCATAGTCTCCTCATAAAATAATTGTTTCATAACTGATGCTGGTTAGTTACATTGATATATCCAAAAATTACTAATCAATTGATTGGGTGGCATTAGTTTTGTAGTTATAAGTCTGATGTTTAAAATTTAAATTCCATTAAATTTGTGTGTATAAAAAGAAAAAAGTGCTGTTGTATCAGTGTGGTGTAAAAAAAAGAATAAACATTTATATCTATCTCTAATATATACATTTATTTATATTCATATAATATAATGTTGAATTACGTTGTATAACTACATATATTAATGTTGACATAGTGTATCCTAAGTAATATAAATTTATATTTATCTATTGTATTGCATTACTACATATTAATTTTGAATGTTAGCTGTTCATAGATGTATTTAATGATTTTGTGTTTTTGAACTTTTTATTTATTAGAAAAAATGTTACTGATTGGCTACTCAAAAATGCATTTATTTATTTTTCTAACTTAAAATTCATTTGGTTAAGTAAATAAGGAAAATATATTAATTTGTAACCAATGTCATTAGCTTACTCGAATTGATTGGGTATATTAATTATGAAAACTATCCAACTTGTATAGAAATAAAATTTATGTAAATTAACATCATGGAAAATTAGTTATAATCTGTGATATTATTATTTATTAAAATAGATTCTTTTAAGTACAATTATACAATTAGAAAAATATAATTAGAGTTGCGAGGTTCATATTTCTCACTATTAAAAAGTTTTGTAATCGTTTTTTTACTCTCATTTCTTAGTTTTATAATTCCCCCCGCCCTCCATATATAGTTTTTTCATTATACTATTTATTCTCTCTCTAATTTTATTTTATCCATTGTTTTCTCAATCTGTTATTTCATAAATAAATTGAAATGCATTCATTTAAATGATTAGACAATATATTGCCATATGGAATATAAATCAATATTTTAATTTTATAGATATAGAAAATTTAAGCACACATATTGATGGTGCCACAACCATTACAATAGATTAAGAATGCCTAAATGAGTCAGCGGAAAAATTATGCAGTTAGATTTCACAATCTTTTTATTTATTTTTTAATATTCATACTTCATAAATATGATATGTTATGCATATTTCATGTTAACATTTTTAATAGTTTAAGGTCGACTTAATATTATGTTGAAATGCAGGACGCTATGATTCAATGATATTAATAAGTTTATAGTATAATATACGTATATGGTAATGGTGAATGATATATAACTGCAATTTTTAGTGAACAAAATCTTTTTACATTTTAAAATAAGTGTACACTCCCAAAGTCTGGAATATGAAACTGTAAATAATGACGCTATATAACAAATTAAAGATAATTATAAAACACACAGTTTTTGCCTACATAGTTAAATAGAATTTTAAATAACGTCCCCACACAGCATAAGTGCAAATGCTAATATTATTACAGAAGTACAAATGGCTTTAGCTGATTTATGCTTTTCTTATATTGTGACCATGACTGAAGCATAGAAAAGATGATAGCACTTAAGACAGTTTTGTATTTACTTCATCTGGAAACTTGTCTTACAATTGAAATCTGAACTCCAAAAGAAAAGTAAAATTCTGAAATAAAGAAAAATATATAAAGAGGGGATGCGAGATACAATATTTGCACGCAAAAAAAATAAAATAATGCGACTATTCGCATAACCGAAAAAAAAACCAAAAAACAAAGGAAAGTACTTAGCGTGCTCATTTTAAGTATTTAATCCATTTTTGCTTACTTGAAGAGTGACAACGGTGCAGGCTGATATTCTATGATCACGTTAAAGCATCACACAACTTAAGAACAATGACACAAATGTCTCTAGGATTGGGAGACAGCAGCCACCAGCCAATCCGTATTGGTAGAGCCTGTTCTCCACCCCAAATTTATAAAAAGTTATATATATATATATGTGTATATACACGTTTGAAAATTTAAAGTGTTAATCTTTTAAAAATAATAGAATTGTTCTTAATTCTAGGGTAAATTGCACTTTTGGTCCCATAACTTAGGCCCAATCCCAATTAAGTTCCATTCATTTAGAAATTATCATATTAAGTCTCACAATTCAAATTTCTTCTCACATTTGGTCCTACCTCCCCCTTCCTTAACGGAAAACATACATGACCAACATGCGGCTGTTAGTAGGTGGGTTTTTTTTTGGCGAGGGGGGGAGGGAGGAATTAATGGGGCACTGTTTACTTATATATTTTGGACGGAAAATCAACAAATATAAGAGGGAAAAAAAAGGGAATAAAGGCAAACAAATCAGAGGGGAAATAGAGGGCATCTAGCAACAACTTTCAAAGAGGCAAGAAATGTCTTCATCAAGTCGAACAAGTCAAGTTAGCTACCTAAATGAAGATATCTTTTGTTATTATGGGAAAAAAGGCTTATTTGACGACTTCACAGACCGATTTAAACCATGGGAGAAAACTCTACAACTATATAGATTCAGGAGTAGGTGGGTGTATTTTTTCATTTGGGAAGATCCCACAATGTGCAGAAGGGCTATGGATGTGATATCGGTGCTCCGTTGAAAGATGAAAATACTAGAGGATGAAGTGTCCAAGCAGCAATGTAGGATGAAAGTGTTGATTTATGTCATTGTTGTGTCATGGATGCAAATATTTCTCTCTAGATTTGGGTGAGACGAAGTTGTGAACATCATATCTCAATTTTTTAGTGTGGCTGTATTAGGGGCAAGTTTGCTTAGTGTGGGCGTCTTTTTAAATTTACTATATGAAGTTAAATGTGAGATTAGTTAAATCTAAGTTAGGTCTAGTTTGGTAGTATGTTCCAATTCAAAGTCAATGTTATAGGTTTGTATAATGTTCTATAAGTTTGGTTCTTTAATTTAACATTCTAAGGCCACGTTTGATATAAAATTTAGATAATAGTGGCTATTATAATAGTAGGTGATTGTGTGAGATTGTATTATTTATTATTCTGTTTGATAGGAGAGATTGATATATAAATTAGGCACAATTCAAATCTTCAATAATATCATGTGAAGTGTTTGATACTCACAACTAATATTGTTTTTACTAATTTATCCCTATTATAGTATGCTTAATAGCCCACATTTCATATATTATTTTCCTAGGGTGAATTGCAATTTACATACTTGTGAAAATCAAAATGAGCATAAAACCCTTTTGAAATAAAAAAACCACATAAAAATCTTTTAAAAAATTATATCATATAAAATAATTCTAATATTATATACATAAAAACTAAAAAAATTTAAAAATTAAGAATATAAATTAAAAATATATAACTAATAATTTTATATTTGGGATGACTTTAAAACTAAATATATATTATATATTATTTGTTAGATATGATATTTTCAATATTGTTTCTTATGATGAAAGAAAATATATTTTTCATAAAATCAGCAAAAAAATATTTAATTTCACTAAAATATCACTTTAATTGTTCAACAATACCAACTGAAAATTTAATTGAGGACAAATACTTTTTAAAGAAATCAATTAATAAATTATAACATAAATAAATAAATAAATCCATTAAACTATTGGATATTCTACAAAAATAATTGGTCAGTGCAATAACACCAAAGTATCCATTGAATTTGGATTTGACTTATTATTTCTTTCTTTCTTTTTTTAAAATTTATGTTAGACTTGGCATAAAAAGAAAAAATCCCAAGAGTACGAAAAGGGGAAACTTGTTTCTTGTGCTTTGCTTGCTATTGGTGAATCTTCATGTTTTTGTGAGGAGAGGACAAATATGAAATTTGGCTTATCCAATTGAAGGCCATATTTGACAATCTACTTTTGAAATAAAATTTCAAATTGGATGCGATTAGAATCACTACACCAATAGGCTCTTCCAATGTCTTCTACAATGGCAAGCCAAGTATAAAATGCTGGTTGCCCTACAGATTCAATCTTGCATATCACACTATCGATTACACAAGATTATTTGCAGCAATTAGGGCTATTACAATGCATCAAACATGTGCTAAGTGTAAGTTAAATTTCTAAATTAGTAAGTTTTGAGATGGTGATGTTAAATGTTTTATGGAAATTGAGATACATTATTTATACAAACTGAAGACATAATTTGGACAAATGAAGTTTCCTTCATGTTGTTTACAATAGCTAGAAAATGAAGAGAACAACATATCACTTCAAATGAAGAGAGCAACATAATAATGCAGAAGTGAAAAGAACAGCATATCATAACTCAAAATTCACCATTTCATAGAAATTCACTTCTAATGAAGTCTTGAAAACTAAGAATATGATGTCAATACAAAATAATAAGTTTGACATCTAAAAATATAGCATCTCATATCCAACAATCTATTTAAAAAATCAGTTCAAATCTTGAAGTTGGGATGTACTTTTCTCAAGACAAAGTTTTATAAAAGTTTGGCAAATTCAAATTTTGCCTTTGTCTTGTTTTCCTATAGGTTGTGCTGGTGTCTTCTCTTTTCTTGCTTTCTCCTGTTCCATTCTAGCCTTAATTAGACTGCCTTTCCATAAGTTATACACAAGTTTTAGACTTCTTTGTGTGACATACTTCTTGCAATCCTTGTCAATTATTTTAAATGTGCCTTGAAGTGGTGCCCTCTTTTCTTTTATTACTGACACTTCAACCCTTTTGGTCCCAGGTTCTCTAATCTTCACTCTAATCCTTGTGTTATTGAAGCTGAACATGTCCATATCACTACAAGTTGGAGTTGTTTCTTTTTTCTTGGCTACAAAAACAAGGTAATTTCAAGGAAACATCAAGGCCAAAAAATGAACCACTAACAAGGCAAAAAAAAAAAAAATGATTCACAAACAAGGTAAAAAAATGAAATTACAGGCAAGTTCTTCTTCATGGTTACTATAGGTGGTGCTAAAGGAGGTGCTTTGTTGTTGGGGCTTGTCCTTACCTATAACATTTTATAAACCCAATAAATGATAGAGTTTAAGATCAAATATAAGTTGTAAATTAAAAATAACAAATCACTTACCGCTTCTACAGACTCATGAACTCTCTTGGTTGCTTTAGGAGGTGCCTTGTTCCTTATACTCTTTGCAACCTACAAAATGTCATGAAATAAGTTTCAAAGATAGCACAAAAGAAAATATAAGAGATCATATGGAGAATTTACTAGTGTAGTAGTTGGGGATTGTTTAAGGAGAATCACTTGGTTTGTTTTTGTTTTCTCACATATTTGAATTATATGAAAACAAGAAAGTTAGTTTTTTCATTATAATATTTGGAATCTATATGTCCCAAATGCTTACTTGATTACCATAATCATGAGATGTCTTTGTTGTTTTTTTTGTTTGCAAATTTTTAACAACAAAGTGAATCAATTATAAAATGAAAGTATAACTAAAAATTGAATTGAAAGTTTTGTAAATAAAATACTTACAGTTAGTTTATTTCTTTCTTAAGCACTTACTGATGTAGTCATTTGGTTATTTTGCTAGGAGTCCAAGTTGAGTTGCACATTAGGTTGGGAGTCAAGGCATCCAGCTGCTTCCAAGTTGTTGACCTCCATTCTAATTTGCTCCCATTTGCTCTATCACCCCAATCTGGTTCAACAAAATTTGTTTCCTATAAGCCAATTGATACATCAACTTGTTCCTCCTATCCAAATGGTACATAAACATATTCCTCTAAGCTAATTGCTACTTCATCTTGTTTCTCCAAGCCAACTATTATATCAACTTGTTTCTCCAAGCTAATTGTTGCTGTAACCTATTCCTCCATGCCAAATGCTTCATCAGCATTTGCATGCTTGAAGCCAACTGCTTCATCCACTTGATCTATACGTACTTTTAATTCTTTTCCTTTATTCATCCTTTCTTGTTATGCCCAATGTCTATACAATATTTAGACTTAATATGAGTTTGTTGCCTTATCCTTCTCATTTGTTTCCTTTTTCCCTTGACCCTTTTCTTCTGTTTGTTTGTAGGTTCATTAGGCTTAAGTCTTCTTGCCTTTGCTGGCCTACCTGCACCTCTACTTATATTTGGGGGGCTTGGAGGAACTAAGCTAGTCTTTTTCCACCTCTTGGGGCCATTCATTAGGTATATACATAGCTCATATACCCTATGATATGTTTCAACCCAATAGTAGTATGGACTAGTGATGCAAATAAATTGAGCTAGCTCGAAAAGTATTTGAGCTTGAATTCAAAGAATTCGAACTCGAGTTGAGCTCATGTAAGTTTCAAGTTCGAGTTCGTGCCAAATAATTCTTGTTTGCAGGCTTGCGAGCTTATAATTTTTATTTAAAAAAATATTTATATATAAAATAATATGATAAAATATACTAATTTTAAATTTTTTTATAAAATAATTTAACTTTTTGAACTGGGGTCGAGTCAAACAAGAGCCATTAGCTAATTTTAAATATAATAAAATATGTTAATTTTAAAATTTTTTATAAAATAATTAACTTCTCGAGCTTGAGCCTGAGCTTAACTCGAGCTTACAGCTTGATTATGAGTTCGAGCTTAATGAATTGAACTGAGCTCGAACAAGTGCTTGAGCTGAGCTTGACCTTTAATTTCCTAAGCTCGTTGAGCTCGAGCCTGAAAAAATGGTCAAAACTCGGCTCAGCTTGGCTCATTTGCATCCTTGGTGTGGACAAACTCTTTTGCATTCAAGTTTCCACAATTTATAACACTGGTTGCACGTTTGCAAGGAATGCTAGACAACTCCCATTTTCTATATGAGCAAGTGTGCTTCCCAAGGTCAACACTGCACCTTGCATTATCAAAGCAAGATATTTCATAGCGAATGTCATTTGACTTCAATAGGATGTAATCAGATGCCTTATTAGCATTTCTTTGTAATATTTTCTTCACCATTGGGCACAACTCACCTCTTTATCTCCTATTATGCTTGTCCTTGTTCTGTTGCAACCCAGTCATTAAAAATTCTCTAATGCACTCCAATAGTGTGAATATTTGTTTTTCTCGTGCCTCAAGAATGATGGAATTAAATGACTTATAGAGATTTAAGCAAAATGTCACAGTTAGGATAACTATTGAAATGTGACCTACTCCACTGACCAGGTGGCTTATCATTAAGCCATTCACTTGTTTTGACATTTATCTTGCAGAATTCTTTCATTCTCACATCAAACTTAGCAATAGTGCTAGCTCTAGTAGCTTTCCACAAAGCTTTTTTGAATAACAGTCCCATAAACCGAGCCCTTTTTATGTTTCTATATAAATGCCTCACACAAAATCTATTATGAGCATTTGAAAAAATAGTTTTAAGGGTAAGAACAAGACCTTTTTTGTTTGTCTGACGTAAAGGTCCACTCATAATCTCCCTCAATGTTTAAATCATGCCTTAATAAAGTTAATAATTATCCCCAAGTTTCCCTAGTCTCCCCAGCAACCATAGCATAATAAATGGAATAAGAATTGTTATTAGGATCAATACCCACTGCAATTAATAGTATTCCACCATGGGGTCTTTTCTAATGACAACCATCTACCCCTATGATTGGTCTACATCCAAAAAGAGATCCATTTTGGCTTCCCACTCTCATCACCTGTTACCATGGATAGAATTACAATAGAACTAAGGTTAGAACTTTTAAGTTCTTCAGCATAGTCCCACAGCTTGCTATATTGATCATTAAAGCTTCCTTAAATTCTGTTAAATGCTTTCCATTTGGCTCTATAAGCTTGATTCCTAAAAACATGGCCCCTAATATACTTAATCACATCTTGCCTAAACCCATTGACATTTCTTTTAGACAATGCTCAACTTTGGATAGTAACATGCCTTAGTTGGATTAGTGGAGAAATTGTAAATGCTCTAGGAGAGATCTCCCATCAAGAACCTATTTGAAGTAGACAAACAAGATGGACAAATTCCTATTGGTTAAGGCTCTATTGGCTTACAATGTCATCCCAGCCAGTCAACTTTGAATCTCTTCCAAGTGATAGTCACTACGTACAACACAAAGATAAAGTTCCTTGTAATACATAGTTTCAAGGAAGTAGTCAAACATTAAGAATGCCCAGGCTTTATGATGCTACCACTTTGAGAAAGGTCAAAATAGTATTAGAGAATTGGAGGAATGTCCCAAAATCGTACAAATAACGAGCCCAATAGAAAGGGAAACAACTGGCATTGGAGTTCTGTATTATCCAAACACTTGTCGTAGAGTAGAAGCCTCAAGAAATAAAAAATAGAGAAGATAGAGATGAAAGAGCATTTGATCCTCTAACTTCTTCTTGAGTAAGAACCTAAATTTGATCGTAGAAAGCATATTAGAGCTTTCCAAAGAGGAGAAAAAATAAATTGTTAAAAGATAATTCAACAAACTCTTCAAGAGAAAATAGACTCTAATAGACCAATATTTAGAATGGCTAACTAGCACAACTCTAGTGCCTAAAATGCTTGAGAACTAGATGATATGCATCAGCTTCATTGGTTGCAAATAATCATACCTGGAGAACGCTTTTCCTTGCCCAAGATAAATGCCCTGGTGGTTTCTATGATGATAAGCGAGTAGGCTTTCCAAAAATTTTAACGCCCCATAGCTTATTAAAAAAGGACAATTTCCATTGAACCAATATTCATTTGTTTGATTGTCGCAGAGATGGCTATAAATGTTTTTCTATTTTGAGAGCAAAAGAGAGCCTCGAGTGACTACAATAAATGCATCATGTCCGATCGCAAAGTTGGGTACTGAATGAGAAAATCCTTATAAGATGATAGATAGTGAGCACGACAGCACAAATGGCATGCACACACCCAGAACTTGGAATATCTCTAGCTTAAAAATAATCCTACCAATAGTGGTAGTTCAAATAAAGATCCTTAATGATTGCATTTTCTCTACAGAGAGATTTTGATTATTCATGTTGATCTAGATTATAGGAATTAGACAATTTGACTATGACATAGATTAATTTTGTTTATAATGGATTTCCATCATTAAATCTTTGCATTTACAAATCGCCATTATGTCATGAACTAGGTTAGATCGCATTTTTGATCTCATAACTAAGACCTAATTTCAGTTGAGTCCCATTAATTTCAAAAGTACATATTAAGTCCTATAATTTAAAATTTGTGCCATACTGAGTCTAGTTTCCCCTTTTCATTAAATAGTTAATGGAAAAGGTATGTGCAAAACACGTGCCTGTTAGCTGCTGGGTTTTGAAGGGAAAATTGACCCTAACGCTATTCACTTCTTCATTTTGAAGGGAAACTCAACTACTCCAAAAGGGAAAAAAAAAATGAGAAAATGGCAAAATGTGCAATCACGTGAATAATAAAAAAAAAAATCCTAAAATTTTCAACCATATATTAAAATAATATAAATTAAAAATATGTGTTTGTAGATTAAAAAATTATATTTGTTTGAATGAATTAATTTTTAATCTTTGTAAAATGAAATTAATTAATATAGTTAGTAAAATTATCATAAAATTTTTTCAATGGTTTTCATAATTATAAATTTAAAATATTCTAAATTACACGAAACAAATATCCAAATATTTTAAATATTATAAATTAAAGAACTTATTTTTATTGTGTAAAAAATTTCAAAAGTAATCGAATGTATTTATAAAAACTAAATTAAATATTTCTTTTCCAAACATGAGAAAATAGATTTGTTTAAATGGATATTTCTTTTATTTTTGTGTGAAAATGTTGTAATGTAATATAGTTAGTCACTTGTGAATGATGAAAATGTGCCTCCGAGTTCTATTTATATTAGCAAATAAAAATGTAATTAAATTCAAATATATACATTTTTAAAAAAAATCAAAAAAATCTTGTTAAATATAGAATTATATACATAAAATGTAATTAATTAAGTTAATTAGTAATTAAATTTCCTAAAATTTATATTAATGAAAAATTCTAAATTTCATAATGCTTTTTTTAAAGAAAATTTCAAGCACTATAATACAAAATTAAATGACATTTATAAAATGTTATTAAACAAGTTAATAACTAAACAAATTGATGAAAAATTTAAAGATAATGAAAAATTATACATTTAATTTTTTTCAATAAAATTTATAATTAACGATAATTTTAACAAACACATTTCCACACACAAAAATATTTCTGCACACAAAAACACATTTCCACCATGTGCTCGTAAATTTATCTGCAATTATATATTTTTTGAAAACTGAAAAAAAATTAAATTTATAATTTTTTGTTTTTGTTTTTTAAATTTTCATCAATTTATTTAGTTATTAACTTTTCTAATAACATTTTATAAATATTATTTGATTTTGCATTATAACGCCTAAAATTTTCTTTAAAAAGAGCATTATGAAATTTAGCATTTTGCGTTTTATAAACATTAGGAACTTTAATTATTAATCAACTTTCTTTTAATTACATCATATATATAATTTTACATTTAACATGATATTTTTTGAAACTGATTTTTAAAAAAATTATATTTGAATTTAATTATATTTTTATTCGCTAATCTAAATAGAATTCGAAAGCACATTTTGCCCTAAAACAACATTATTTTTGATTCCCTCAGAAATTTTCGACAGATTTTCGAAGGAATTATCAGGGAATGCATGTTCTTCGGAAATCCGACAATAATGGAAAATCGTCAGAAAATTTGGAGACAATTTGGTGCAAAAAGCGTGCCAAATATTTGAATAGAAATTCCATCAGAACAGAACACCTTTAGAAACTTTTGTCAAGGGATATTTCTAACGGATTATCCATCGACAATTTATAATTTTCTGACATAAAAAAAGTTATTTTTTGACAAAATTTCCTTTGAAAATTTTCGCCGAAAAACTAAATAAAATCTGATTCGCGTCCCTCATTCTGCCCGTTGTTTTCTCTCCTTTTTCCCATTTCCTCTCCTCCTCCGCACACACAAGCACCCACCACTGTCATTGCTGTAGTTTGCCATTGCCATCCCATCGTAGCCACTCGTCGCTTGCTGGTTTGTTGTTGTAAGTTGTTATTTTCTTATTTTTTTTTAGTTTTATTTATTTCGTTAGTTTGACATGCTGGGATGTTATTTTAGAATGATTTATATGATTTAATATGATTAACTGTTAGTGTATTAGTTTGATATATTAGTTAATTTGATATGTTAGTATAATAAATTTTTATTATGTTAGTTTGAGATATTAGTATTTATATGTTAGTATCGATATGTTAGTTTGTTTTCTAAAGTATGATTAATTGTTAGTTTACTTAATATTTTAGTTTGATATGTTAGTTTAAGTATAATTTAGTATTGTTAATTTTTTAGTTAGATAGGTTAGTTTGGGAATATTCATATGTTTAGTTTAAAATTTTTAGAAATTGTTGGTATCTAGTATTGTTGGAACTGCAATAAGGATATCAAGTTTAATATGCAAAATCAAGCTACCGAGCTAGTCAACCTTAAGGTTGATTGCCGCGGGTAACCACAACATGATTGCACTGCCTTTATTAGAGAGCAACGAACACTAACCAATCTAACCTACTACGGTTAATTTGACTAACCAGCCCAATGCCTTGGTTGATCACCTATGGGTAGACGCCTCTTGAAGACTCCCCCCTTACTTCTCAAACCTTTACCCCCACATCCCTCACAAGCCTCTCGTAAAGTTTCCTCCTTCATAAGACTCCCTCAAAGTTTTCTGTCAAACTAGGATAAGGAAGGAAACTAAAAGTGAAATAGAGACATTGTGCCAACTCCAACTCCAACTCCAATGAAAAAAGCCAACAAAAAATTACAAAAAAATAAAAAAAGAAAGAAAAAGGTAAAACTCATACAACATCGCTAAAATTAATGGTAAAACATGAAAAATAAAAATATGTATAAAAGATATACAGAACAAAATAAGTCACAATACTTCCAATTTGAAACCACTTATTTTCAATTGAAATTTGGGTTGGTGGGGGGGGGGGG
>JACGDI010005499.1:1144298-1164469 GCA_014898725.1 Jacaranda copaia | reverse complement strand
CATGATGGATCAGTAATAAGCCTTATGTACATATTAGTAAAAACAAAATGAATGCAGCGCATGGACGACCTTCGCACGAACTATCCTAGTTCAAAAATTCTATAATTATAAATACTGCCATTAGTAAAAAACAAAAATGTCATCGAATAACTTTTATACTTGGCTAAAATTCTTTAAGCCAGTCCATTCACTAAATGAACACCCACAATATTTAGTTCTACATAATTATTTGAAGAAATCCCAGCATTTAAGTTTGGATTGCATCAATCACAAACATTCATTGAGGACTACCAAAGGGCCAAGTAGGGCTATTAACGGGTCAGATTTGAATTGAATTAGTTATATTCGAATCCAAATTCGATTATTAAAATCTATATGCGAATTCGATCTGATATCTTATAGGAACTTTGTTAGTTAGTAATATATCCGAATATGATGGATATCCAAAATTCGATAAAAAAATCCGATCCGATTTATTTTTATTTTTATTTTCTCTTTGAATTGTATAAAAATATTATATTTATAAAGTAAATTTACATCACATTTGAATTTTAACAACTTTCTATTATATATTAGTTTAAAGGTTAAATATGTGAATATTAAACTCCTATTTCATATTATATTAATGCATAAATGAACTATTATACATTATTATACTAGTATGTACTTGATGTGATGCACCAAATTTTTTTTTAATATTGAAATAGTTTATTTTATAATAATATTTATTTTACTTCATGTGACTAAAAATTAACTGTAATTATTTTTAGTGTTTAAAGAAACAAAATCTATTACTAACTAAATAAAATAATATGAATATTTTAATTTATTAATATTATATTTGAAGATAATTTGTACCTAAATAAGTTGTGGAATATGAAGAATTGCTAACTCTAAGTTTATAAATTATACAAAAAAAACTTAAAATGATAAAATTTTAAAAATAAATGAAAGAATTAAGAAAATAATAGTAGAGCGGAATATTTAACTAAATATGATTTTTAAATTAGATATATATTTATACATACATATTTTGATATGATAAGCAAGAAAATAAATTTTTTAAAATGTAAAGTTTTTCTTTTATATGATTTCTTAATGATGTGAAAGTTATAATTACAATTTTCTTGATATTTGAGATTTTTAAATATTAAGTTTTTTTGTTAGAGTAAATATGTAAATATCTTTATACTTTATCTATGAAAATAACTTACATTAGATTATTATTTGATAACTAATTCAGTACATAGTTTGTAACATGCAATTTTTATAATCTAAATGTCTCTTAATATTCTATATAACTATGACAAGTAAAATTTATTTATATTTATTAATATATAGTTATTTTATTATTTTTAGAATTATCAAATAATATATATTATTTACTTGAATAAAATAATAAGTAAATTTTTAATATTCAATTCAAAATAAAATATCACTCCCTCATAAGTAAGTTTCTTTTATAAATATATAAATTTATACAAATAATTAAATGAATATTTACTTTTAGTCAAACTTTTTTGATATGACATTATTAATTCATGTAAAAATATCATCTTATGAATTATTATAAGTAAAAATATTAAAATAAAATAGGCTATGGAATTGTAAAATTAATTAATTAAATATATTAAAAAAATATAAAAATTGATCTTGTTTGCTATTTAAGCAGTCATTTATCTAGCTTTTGAAATTTTCAATTAAATCAACTATATATGTCCCATATAATAGAGCTTTTCTCAAATAATTGAAAATAAATTCTCTATTATATTGCAAAAAACATTAAAATTGTTTAAATTAATAGTATCAAATAAAATTTAGAGTTTATAGTTGTTGCAGGAAGTAACTTTTTAAATTTGAAATATTCTTCAGATTAAATTATTTGTTATATTATATACGTATATAGTTTTATCTAAAAATATTTTACATATCTAAAAAATATTATTGTAAAAATGATTAAATTTTAAAGATTTTAATAATTTCAGTTCTTACATATCAATTAATTTACAATTATTCATTTATCAAATTTCTAGATCTTTAATAAAGATTGTGAAATAATATTAAATATATTTTGATTTTTGGATGAACGAAAATGAGAAATAGTATACAATTATATTGGTTAGAGATAATAATAAAAAATCATTGAAAAATTTTCACTTGAATTAGAAAACTCAAAATTCTAAGAATTTGACGTGTGGACAAAATTGCACAATTAGAATCAAAATTACACAATTGGATAAGCACAAAACTATGCCTTATATAATAGTACTAGCATTGTCCTTGTCCTATGCACGGATTCCTTAAAATTAATATATATTAATATAATTATTTAATTATAAATATAATAAAATAATAATATAAAAACAAAAATATCACAAAAATACCAAGTAATTAGTAAAATTAAATTTAAAGTTTTAAAATTTAGTATTTAAAAGTTTAAAAAATATAAAAACATCTCATATACTATGTCACAAAAAATAAATTTCAAAATTATTCAACGAGAAGTTAAAAAAAATTAAAACATTTAAAAATAAAAATCTATGAATATGATTATGTACTTTATTAAAAAAAAGGTATTATGCGATCAAAATCTAACAGATAGTTGCATTAAAAGAATAAAAATACATGAGAAGGATATAGAACACAATATTGATATTTTGGAAGTTATTTGAAAAACTTTAAAATTATAATACTTTAAGATTATTTAAGACTTAAAGGAGGACAAGTATATATAAAGTTAAAATTAAAATATAAAGAATTAAATAATATATTAGTTGCTAAGAATTAGAAAAATTTTATTTAATTTTAGTTTTTGATTAAAAATCAATTAAGTCAAGACAAAACTATGACTGTAAAGATAAAAAATTTAAAAAAATTAAAATAAATATATAAAACAATTACAAAGTTAAATCAATATTAGTATATAAGTTTATAGAAACCTTATAATTTGATCATAGCTTAGTTATTGAATTATTAAGTGAAGAAAAAAATTTGATATTAGTGATGCAAAGTTAAAATCATAGTAAATTGATAAAGTAATTATAAGTTCAAAATTAATATTGAATAGGAATTAGTGATAGGATATGGGAATGAAATTAGAATGTAAAATAAAATATATATAAAAAAATTTATCATATTCATTCTCAATTTTTTTGCATGAATGTAATTGGATCTTCATATTATATTTCACAAATAGTAAAAAATAGTGAATAACAAAAAGTTGTTAACCTTCCAAACAATCAAAATTTTTAAAAAAAATTATATATATATATATATATTGATAGACTAAATAATATCTAGAGTTATAAACTTAAAAAGTTAATAGGTGTATTTTCTATTGAAATAACCATCTCATAATTTTTTTAAATATAAAAAATGATCTAAGAATATATATGGATGTAGTATATAAAATTTTTAAAAAGAGTTTGAATTATACATATTTATACATACATAATTACAAATATATGAATATAAAATAAAATTAAATGACATTCTTCTAAAATTATAAATATTCAAAACGTGAAATAAATTTTAAAAATATTAAAACAAAAAAAGTAGATCTCATTGTATAAAACTATAAACTTAGATGAGCAAAAAAAGCGAATTGAAAAAAAAATTATAAAATTTAACAATAAATTAATACCTTGATTCAAAAATTGAATAAAAGGATGCTAAATGTATAATAATTTAAATAAAATAAAAATTAAATGACAAAATTTATCAATAATTAAGGAGAAAAATGTAACTAATAAAAATAAAATAAAATTAAAAATATTAAGCGCAAGTAATAAATCTCATAATAAATGAATTGATAACTTGAACTAAGTAGTAAACAAAAAAAATATAGAAATTTACAAATTTAATAGTAATGAAAGCTAAATTGTAGATTTTATTTAGGTAGAAAAAGAAAACTATAGCATTAAAATCCAAATGATCTTTTCCATCATGTAATATACCTAAAATAAATCCAAAAAACAAAAGGAAAATAAAATAAAAAAGGTTAACAATAAAATTAAATAAACTATAAACACTTTGAATAATGAACTAAAGATGCACACAAAGAGGTCGAAGAAAAAGAAATGCTAGGAAATAAAGAGGACACAAAGAATAGAGTGAAGAAAAATGCTAGAACTTGAGAATATAATGAAATAATTTTTGAAAGACTTTATATATAGTGGTATAAATATAAATTAGTTATTAAAGATAAGAAAAACCATGAAAGACTTATCAAACTATAAAATTCAAATGATAAAAAAATCTTCCATATATTGAAAGTAGATATGGAAAAAATTTTGTAGATAAAATGCAATTAGTTTTTGATATTAGAGATAAATAAATAATATTATTCTAATCAAGAAAATGATTCTAAAAAATCAAATATCTTTAAAAGGAATAAATAATATCAAATTTAATAACTAAAAATTAATTTTTAAATTTAATTAAAAAACTCAAAATATTTGAGGAATTCGAAATTTGGTCAAAATTGTTCAATTATGGGTTCCACATTATTGTGCTATATATAATAGTATAGATAGATAAATATATTTTAAATTTCGAATGAAAGAAAATTAGAGATAAGATACAATCATATTGGTTAAAGATAATAATTAATAAATAATAGAAAATTTAAATGAATTAAAATGCTCAAAACTTTGCTATTGGGCCAAAATTAAGGGTGGCAATTTTTGACATGACACGATAGCACGATATGAACCGACACGATATTATTGGGTTTGGGTTAAAGGTTAGTGGGTTGGGTCGATATTAGGTTGAACCGATAAGCAATACGAAAATTATGGGTAGGTTTGGGTTGGGTTTTGGGTTACACGATAACAATCCGATAACACGATAATAACCTTATATTTTTTGCATTTTTAAGTAATGACTTGTTATTTTTGAACAATTTAATTCTATATTGATTTATAAGAATTAATAATGATTATTTACTATGTAAATTTTGACTACTTGGTGATATTGAGATAATTATTAATCATTGAATGGGACGAATACACTTCTTTGTTGGAATTCAACTTTATTGTTGTTAAAATTAAGCTGTGTAAAACTTTTGGTTTAACATGAAAATTTGTATATTATTGATTGTAGAAGAAATTAAATAAAGTCTAATTATCAAATTGCTCTATGATACAAAAGTTGGGCTATTAGAATATAATGTTGACTTTTCTAACTTTTTGGCATAAATTGACTTTTCTGAAAATCTTGATATAAATTGATTATTTTATTAAGATTTTAGTTGAACATAAAATGTGTAAGTTTTTTAGATGAATTATTAATGAAAAATAATCAAATGTTGAAACGGATTGGGCTTGAGTTGACACGAAAACTGTTTGGTTGGGTTCAGATTGAGCAAAATTTTGTGATATTCCCACCTCTAGCCAAAATTGTACAACTAGAATCAAAATTGCATAATTATGAGTCCCATAGTATTGTTGTGCTATATATAATAGTATAGATAGATTTGATATTTCATTAGTATTCTTCTTATTTTTTAGGCTGAAAACTCAATATTAATAGTATAATATTAATATTAAGTCAATATAATATATAAATTTTATTTTAAATTTTTTGTTAAAATTATGTATAAGAATATTAATTTAATAAAAAATATTTATTAAAGTTCGAATTCGAATCTTTAACGGATCAAATTGCTTAATTACATATTCAATCCACTTGTTTTGAATTACGGAGTTTATAATCAAATTTGATCTATTAAATATTTTAATCGAATAAAAATTTAAAAATTTAAATTAAAGTCAAATTGAATTTAAATTGAAATTCAATCTATTCACGATAGTAAAATCAAGGACCAAAAGAAAAAGAAGCCTTGAAATGACTACCTCCTTAATCCACACATCATCAACAATGTCTAATCTATCTCTCGAGCTTCTTTAGATTTGATGAATCATCTTACCAACCTAGCTACGTCTATTATGTCCTTCTTTTAGTTGGTTGTCCTCTTTCGTCACTTTAGTTGAGCAAGGAGTGTGACGTTCCCAACAAATTCTTAAATGGATGAAGGGTGTTGTATGAGGTTAATTTGAAAATTATTAAATTCAATTGTGATCACAATTAATTTATTGACAATGTATAATCCGCACCACATCAAATTAATCAATACTTAAGTTAATTGATCCTAAAACACAAAAATGGCAGAATGCACCATGAAAATATATTTTCTCTAGCAAGTTGCACCCCAAAGTGATTTTTTTTTTTTTTTTTTTTTTTTTTTTTGTCAAAGTAACTCAATTCAGATGAGGGAAAAAATGTCCAAATATCTTCTAGAGTTAATCTCTCATTTAAACTTTTTAAATTTATTTCATTTTTCTTTCAAAAAACTAACTTGTGTTAAAAAAGAACCAAAAAAGTTGTTCATTCCCAAATTTATATAAGGTTTTCTTCATAATCATTAATCTCACCATATCAAAACTCAAAATATCATAAAATTAACTTTAGATTTTGATTACCATCAGAGCTATGGTGTGGAAATTGAGGAATAGCCTTCAACCTTTTTATTATGGTAAGAAATTTTTTTTCCTTGCAATTATTTTATTAAGATCATCGTTTGGTAAGAAATAGTGTCCTCTTTGCCATTTTAAAGTACTAATTTTGAATTGAAAAATGATGACGATAATAATAATAAAAAAAACTTGAAATTGAGTTTAAAAAAAAAAGGAAAAGAAAAGTGATTAAAAGATGGCATGGTTTTTAAATTTTTTTTTTGGATAAGTTAATTGATGGCATGAGTTTGGTTGTTCCATCGTCATCTTCATTTTATTTTTATTTTTTTGAATTTATATAGAAGTTTTGACTTTCTACATAAAATTCTAAAATTGGCATATTAAATAATGGTAAGAAAGTTATCTAGACGGTGTTTGGATATTTTTGTCCTCGCTTAAATTGAGTCTTTTTTTTGACAAAAATCAATTTTGGGGTGCAACTTGTCAAAGTAAATATGTTTCCATAGTGCATTTTGCCATTTTTGTGTTTTGAGGATGCAAGGTGAGTTTTAAATGTATCTTTAGGGTGCAAAGTGTCAATTATCCATTGAATTTACCAAAATTTAAAAGTATTTTAAAAAGTATCTGCAATGTAAGACTATGATTTTTAAGACTATTGAAATAAGACAAAAAAAGAAGTACCTCGACTGGGGCATTCATTTTTTTCTTCTTCTTCTTCTTTTTCTTTTTCTTTGTAATTCCAAAATCCTGAGATCTAGCAAGTGTAATGGGCAAGTTCTGGTCTCCATATTTAATAGTAAATCAGCTTGAAAAAGAGATCGGATGAACAATCTTGCCAGACTGGGAAACTACAGGGAGAAGAAAAAGATCAGTGAATGCATGTTTAGTTTTTGGAACAATACATACATAATAAATTGGGGATTACGAAAGCAATATTTTCACAGTGATTGGGAAGGAGCAGTGGAATCTTGAAATGAAATCATTAAGATTTAAGATTAATTCTTGTTTGGTTTCTGGTGGGAAGTTGACAATCGAAGGTGCATGCCCGCCCATTCACGTGGGAACACCTTAACCTTAGCCCGAAATTAAACGTACGCGTGCCTTCAATTATCAATTATAAAATTTAAACGACTCAAATCTTCCTCCGTACAGGGAAATTAGTTAAGGAAATGCTTGCGTCTTCTGCTGGATTGGATGCAAATCACAATGATCGATTATTGTCGCGCGTGCTTCGCATAAAAATTAGTCACCAGATATAATTGGCTTTCTGGAAAACGAAAGCATATAAGTATATAAGTATGTGCGTATATATATATATATCTCTGTCTCTCTAAGCTCATTAATAAGGTTTGTAACCCTTAATTGAACATCATTAATTAATTATTAGTTCGCATTTCTAAAGGTAGTTCAACAACATGCTGCTTTGATTTTTTGGTTGGGCCATTGATTCCAAAAGTCCAACTGATTTTATTAAGTTCCACGTACAAGTACAGCGCGCGATATGATGATGATGTGTGTATGGGCGGCTTGGCTTCATCAGCCTCGAATAGATTATTGCATCCCATGCCTTTGTACCATTTTGGAAATTCAATTTTAACTAATAAAAAAATAATAGCATCCACGATCAACTACTAATTCACTACTCTCTGCTGCTTCTGCGGCTATTTCGCTATTTTAAGGAAGAGTTTTAATATTTTATTTGCTGATAGTCTTCTGCACAAAAAACTTTATTGGAAATCAAATATTTGACATGGAAAGTAAGTTCATTTGGGTTGCAATGCTGCTGTTGCTGAAAAATATATGCAATGTTGAAATACGGTGAAGTAGAGCTTAATGTCACCACTCACCAGTACGTATTAATTAATTAATTACCACAACGCCTGGAAGAAGGTATATACTATATATATATGAAAAAATTGTGCCTATCAGATTTTATTTTCATGGAAGCTAAGTTTCGATCTGAGTTTCAATATCTTGCATGCACTAAAAGTGTTAATGCAACAATCGATTTTATTTAAAAATAAGAAAATTAGGTGGAATAAAGCACGCACCTTAGAAGCCTACGCTACGTACAGTGCATGCAACGACTTTGAATTTGCTGATGACCCACATATACGAATTGTCCATATTCCGACATTTGGATTCAATTAGTGTTGTGTAATCCACTGATAGGCGATAGCAACTTGAATTGATGTATTACTATGAAAATTCAGTTAGGGAAACAGACAAAATTGGTTCAATTCAAAACAATCATTCAGCTTTGCGTTCTACCATGCTATACTGCTACTTGTAAACTTGAAGTTGTCCATATTTACCAGACACTTGGCAGCTAAAATTAAAATTAGCTTGGACGTTACATATTGATACCTCACAATTCAAGATAATTATAATTTAAGCTTCATCATATATCCAATTTCATACATAAATATTATTTATATATAATTCATATTGAAAAAGAAAATAATTTTGCAACTTCTCCTTATGAGCTTTGGGATTGGACTTTAAGTTTTAGGAAATATATGCAAAGGGTTAATTCATAAATACCTTTTTCTAATCTGACGACCCGCTGTTAAAATGAAAGGAACTTGGAAATATCTAAACTAATTAACATTTATTGAAAAAAAAAACCAGAAAAGAGAAAAAAAATATATTAAATAACTCAAAGATCCCTTCATTGTTAAAACACTATACTAAAAAAATACTTATACATATATACACATATCTAAATAGTTACGTATACATATATTTATATATTATCATGTATGAAATTATGAATGTATACATATATAATTATAATTTGACTTGATCTTGTTATATTAGTATTCTATATTAGTAAAGTAAATAAATCGTGGTTTTTATTGAATTAATTTTTAAAGTTGAGTTAGACTTAAGGCCCATTTTTCAACTTGTCATGGTGAATGTATCTCAACTCACAGCTGCCATGATGGCGGGATGGGGGTTGGCTTGGCGCATTTTTAGTGGTGGCGAGATTTTGGGGTAGCATAACGATTGAGGTTGGGGCTGGCGACCCGACGGTGCATACCGGGTGGATCGGTGTGGCTGAAGAAGATAAAATGATTTTTTTTTCATTTTTTCCCATAATTTTGTAATTATTTCATTTATTATTTAAGAAATAAATCAATTAAATTAGTTAAACTATTTTAAATATATTTTCTTGCATTAATCTTTTATTTTAAAATATTAAAATTATATTTTGTTCTTCTATTTCTTATTTAAGTTTGAATTTGAAGAAATTATTCAAATTCATGAATTAATTCTATTCTTATTAAAATATTTATTTAAGTTTGTGATGCTATGAAGAGTTAAAAATTTACTTAAATTAATCATGCAAATCAATTAAGTTATACTTAGTTTATAGGTTTAATGTAATAATTTAATTATTATATTTTTTATTTTTCTTGAGACTTTTATTTGAAATTTTATAAAGAGAAATAACAAGTTTGTATTTTCTAAGAACATATATATATTTTTGATTATTTAGAGTTTGACTTTAAGTAAACATTTGCTTAGTTCATGCTATATAATTTTAAATTTTAGTTTCTTTTTTAGTTAGTAATTTTTAAAATACTTAAAAGTACCTACTGTATATATAAATAATGTAAAAATTACACATCCATGATATGAAAAATATTACAAATAGGCTCGAGAATGTTTTCGTCTCAACACATTTGCTAAATAGTACCTAATATGACGAATTAAGTTTCAAGGATTAATAAAAAGTAAAAGTAGATTAGAAAGATTCAGGCAATTAACTAATAAATGAATAAAAAGGCAGTTTGAAGATGAAGATGAATTCTAATTAATATAATATATTTAGAAAGAGAATACATATAGATTATTAGAAAATGTGATTTGAAATAAAAATGAGTTGCAATTTTTGTGAATATGGAGAAGTTGATGATGTTTCATTTTCAAATAACTAGTGGTCATTGCACGTTGTCCCTGCATGCATAAATATTTTTTAGTTGCAATATACTTTTATTTGAAAAATTTTCATTTGATATAATAAAAGTTCATTGATAAATTATATAATAATTTTTTTTAGTCATCATGATGCAATTAAAATGCTATATAAAACTCTATAGGAAAAGACATTATTAAATAAAAAAAATAATATATAACGAAATTCCTATAAATAATTTTTTTCCAATCATGAAGCAATTATGAAATAAGTTGTCAATCTAACTAGATTGATTGAAATAATAATATATAAAAATTAGTTATTTTGCCCAAGAAATCAAATTAACCATGCACATAAAACTTATTGAAGAAGTTATGAATCATGAGAAGAGGAAGAATTACTGGAGGAATTAGTTATAAACATTGGAGAAACAAGAAGAGTTAATAGTGAGAGGAGAAGTTATAGAGATTGAAGAGAGGAAGAGTAAGAGTAAATAGTGGGTTGGGAGGGGGGATTTATAGAGATTGGAGAGTGGAAGAGTTAATAGTGGGGAGGAGTTATAGAGATTGGAGAGAGTAAGAACTAGTAAGGAGAATGAGTCATACACATTAATTATGGATAAATTTTTAAAAATTTATATAAATTTATTTTTTATCTTATAAAATTATTTTAGGTAAATAATATTTCGGTGTAAGTTTCACCCTTCATGTATTTTTACAAAGAAAACATAGCCCACTCTTTATAAAATGGGCTAGCCAAGCATATATTGTGGATTTTGAAAAATGAATGTTATGAAATGGCCACTTAGAAATGATTCTGATCGGGACCCAAGGAAATTGCCATACATTTTGAATTTAGGATGAAAGAAAATTTTCTTATAGATAAAATACAAATGTATTAATGAGAGATAAATAAAGAATAATTTATTTCATTAAAAAAATAATTTAAAAAATCTAAAATTTTTAATTGGATTAAATAATAGAATGACCAACAACCAATTTTTTTTTTTAATTCAACTGAAAAACTTTAAATTTTAAGAATTCAAAATTTGATCAAAGTTGCATAATTGTAATCAAGCACTACACATTGTGTTATGTATAAGTTCTTGACCATTTGAATAAAATAAAACAATTATGAATTTTATAAAATATTAATAATAACAATTGACATTAACAATAGCACTAAATTATAATAGTTTTTGTTAAAATTTGACAATTCAACTTGTAGTCCAGGAATTTGATACTAGTAATATTCGGTTTGAGAGCTGAGTTGAGGTGTACACTCTTGCGCCTTATCCAAAGTAGTGATGACCTTAAGACAATGCTCTCCAGACTTGATGGAAATCTGGGTCAAGTTTCTCTAGTTGAGCTAACCTAAAGGCAAACTAATAGTTGCATTGATCTATTATTATTATTATTATTATTATTATTATTATTATTATTATTATTATTATTAGATCAACTCAGTTTGTTGGGTTTATTTTAGCTCAGCCATGTCTTATGCTGCTTTGCAACATAGTAAGTCACTCACGAAGCCTAAAGAGTTGACCTACGTGTTAGGTATCCTATCCCAAGTTCCTGCTGGATCCTAGGGTTTTAGGGATTTTAAGATGGTAAAGGCAAGATTGAAGGAAGAGATAGTAAAGAATCACAGATTTGCAGCCGAAATCAAGATATGCCTACTCCAAAATATAGACACTAAATAAAAAAAAGGTATACTTTAGTTTTACACATATACACACGAGAAAATACAAGCATTTTTCTCTTGAATTCAACAAAAATAAGAGGACTAACTTGATCATTGGAGGGTTTTATTGGGAGCCTTTTTTGTCCTTACTCAGTTATTTTTTATAAGATTGTTTGATGATTTTGTAATAGCCCAACATCAATCCACTGCAATGGTAAAATAGTTACATCAATTGGCACTGTTTGTGGGAAAGTTTTAGAGTCTAAGACATGAGAAAAAATATGGCTAACCAAGAAGCACAACATGACTTAGAGGATGATGCTCAATCTATCCCCCAAGCCTAATGAATGAAATGGTTGAAATTTCAATTTAGCTCAGTTAAATGTAAAATAATTTGCAAATCTGATGGCCACTACTATCAATGTAGTATTGGCCGGGCATGGGTTGATCCATTAGGATGGGCAAGTTCTAATGAGAATACCTCAATATTGACAAGCTACCGAACAAATGTATCTCAATCCACTACTTGAGGTTGAATTTGACGTTCTCTAATCCTCGAGAGGGGAGGGGGAGACTAGGAGTAGAAAGGTTTGCTTTATATTAGACTAGGTAATCAAGCTATAGGTTAGCAAGATTTGCCTTTAGAGATGGCCTGAATTAAGTGTGAGATGGGGGAGACATGTAGGGTCCTTGTAGAAAGACACACTACCGAATGGAAGTTAGTTGCCTTTAGTAATGAAATTATGGCTAAGTCGATTTGTTTGAATTTCCACACCATGAATATTCCAGACTATTTAGGATTGTCCAACCTCGCTAAACATTTATGCAAATTTGAGCATTCCATGCTATTGTACTAGTATATAGAGGGCATCAATTGTAGGGTATTTGTTAATATTTTTGTCGGAGCAGTATAGAAGTGATTCAGTTAGTTATCTCTTAGTTGTATCCTTTCATTTGATTAGCTTAGTGATATGTTTCTCTACCAATTTGCCATTAGTGAGCAATACTAAAAAACATTGCTCAGCTTATTTAAGAAACACTAGTACGAAGTAGAGTTCTTGCATAGCTATATTAAGAGGTTTACTACTGAGACTCTAGAACTACCGACCACCTCATAGGAGACTATGGCTAATGCCTCCACTATAAGCTTGAGGAGAGGACCATCTTTTGATAGCCCGGTTAACAAGCTTGTTCTTAACTTTGATAATTGGTTATCAAGAGCGAAAAAATATATCAATCCTAAAGAGGCTAATGCAACAAAAAATTTGGTTGAGAGATGTAACAATAATAAGGATGAGCTATTGATGCTTAAGAAACCTCATATTGAGAGAGGGATAACAAGAAGTAAAAAGCTATACTTTTCTCTCAGAAGTTGGAGAAGTTCACACCCTTGAAAGTACCTTGCTTCTATGTTTTGGCTACGATAAAATCTACTGATCTCCTTGAGTGGCCAACTAGGGCTAATTATGCCCTTTCTAGACCTCTATTTGATAAATTTTGTAAGTTCCAAAATGATTATGGCTATGTTATGGATGCTTATGCTCACCTAAGAGATGAACAAGAAAGAATGGCATAGAAGGGATATGCAAAGGAGTTTTTAGCTAAGGAAGGTAAAGCATTAGTTAAGGAGTTGCAGCATAACTCATAGTTGAGAAAGAAAGAAGGGCTTCGGGGAAATCAGTAGGCTTCAGAAAGGCTTAGAAGAGAAGAACATTGAGAGGAGAATCCTCTACCTTTTAGGAATGTAGTTATTAGTATGATCTCAGATAGACCTATTCATGGGGACTCTTATCATGTTAGAAGAGGTTACTTTTGGAAGAGAAAAAGGTGACTGTAGTAAATGTGATAGGAAGAGATACAGAACTTGAACCTTCTTTTGGATTGAATAACCTTCAAGAGGTTCAATCTCCTCATTAGGATGTTTTGGTAATCATTGCCAACATAGTAAATTATGATGTAGCTTGGATGTTTGTAGACGGAGGTAATTTTGTGGATATATTATTTAAAGAGGTACTCAAATAGGTGGATTTAGGACCTATAGACCTCGAGCCTATTCATACCTTTCTAGTAAGCTTTGCTAGAGAGTTTGTGTAACCCCTTACAGAGATCTCTTTACCTATTACCTTGGGATGAGAGAAAGTGAGGAAAACTTGAATGATACAATTCTTAGTTGTGGATGCTCCCTCCATTTATAATGTGATATTAGGTTTGCCTATGCTAAATACCTACCAAGTAGTTGCATCCACATACCACATGAGGATCAAGTTTCTTGTAGGAGATTAGGTAAATGAATTGTAGGGTTACTAAGATGTTGCCAGGAAGTGTTATGTGGAAGTTGGATTGTAAGTAGGAGAAACATGGATATTGATTGAATTAACACTTCTACAAAGATACAAAATAGATAAAATAGATGTAGATTAGAATAGAATGGAACTTGCAGATGAGCTATTAACTATGGAGTTCATATCGGGCAGAGAAGAAACTATTACTTTGGTAGGTGCTCAATTACCTGCAAATATGCTTAACCACCTAATAACATTTTTAAGAAGCAATGTCAACATATTCATCTTCTCACCAGGAGACTTCATGGGGATCAACCTAGAAGTCATGGTACATAAATTGAATATTGACCTTAATATTCGGCTTGTGAAATAGAAAAGGAGGAATATTGGACCAGAGAAAGACATGATCATTAAGAAAGAGATTGGAAGGTTGTAGGATGCTGTGCATATAGTGAGGATCCAGTTTTCAAAATGGTTATCCAATGTTGTGCTCGGGTAAAAAATGCCAGTAAATGGATGGTTTGCATAGACTTCAGGAATTTGAATAAGGCAACCCCAAAGGACTTCTATGCTTTACCATGAATTGATATGTTTATGGATTCCATATCTAGAGGTGAGTTTCTCATGATAATGGATGCTTCTCAATGATACCATCAAATTCAATTACTATTGAAATAGTGCCCTGTAGCCAATTATGATTGGCATGTATATACTATTTCAGTTGTGAGACAATTTTGATTGAATGATATTTTAATAAAATGGCTATCTTCATCTTATATATTTTTATTTTTCACTAGCATTTGGTTAAAACCTTTAAATCATACAAGACTATGGGAGTTGATCATGTATATGATGGTGATCATGAAACAAGTCTTTATCGTTATGATTTCAAATATTCCAAGTCGTAGAACTTTATGAGAAGGTATATCTAAAATTCAGATAGATTTGCACTAACGATGCATACTCCAAGTGGGTTGGATATTGCTTCATTTCATGAGCAATCTATGTTAGACATGAATGTGTGTTAGTGGGTGTTTGTTAGATAACTAGTTCACTGAAGGCTCAATTTGAGAATCTACTAGATAGTCGTGGTGGTGTGTTAGTAGTGATGAATTCTTAGAGCTTACAATAGTGTATATAATTAGTCTTTGAACTTCAGGATCCATGGCAACCTTGTAATTAGGTCTTTATGCTTTGACTTTGTCTTGACCATGCAATAGATCATCTAGGGCTTAGATTGGGCATGAGCTATCTAAGTATGGAGGTTTGTGAGATTCAAGATGGGATCCATTTCTTTGTTGTTATGAAGAATGACTATATCTCCTATGTATTCTATAATGATCGATTCTAAGAAATCCTTACGTAAGGTAGTATGAAAATTTGGAAAATGTGTTTTTCAAAGTTGAGGTCATAAAGGGGAATCGAGCATTTGATATAGAGATATAGTTATTGAGGTTGTTAGAGAACCAATAAATATTTTGCCCCATGCCTCTTTTGGAAAATAGGAGACGGAAGGATCTTATTTTCATGGTAAGCATAAGTTATAATGGCTTACCTCGATATAGTTGATTCAGCCAATTCATTGGGCCTCATGGGCTTATTAGTAGATATCAACCATGGAGATTGAATACTTTTCAATAAATGGAGATTAATTGAGAGAATTATTACTTTAGAAGAGTTTAAACTAATTCAATTTTTTTTTTGTATTCAAAATATCACAAGAAGTTCTGAGCCTATGTTTAATAAATTGGTGAACCTAATGGGACACACGCAAAAGCCTAAGAAAATTTTTACTTGCTAGGCGGAATTTTTCTAAGCAACTAGAAAAATTCAAGTGGCAGTTTTGATCATAAATGGAGAGAGTAAATTGACTAATTATTAATTGGCCACTTTGGCTTGATTAATTTAAGTGTCAAATTAATTAGAATAATTTAAAGAATTAAATTAAGCCAATTAATTATGGAGTTAATTTAATTTGCATCGTGTGACAAATTTAATTAGTCAAAAGTCCACTTAAAGAGTTAAGTGGATCAACTTAAGGAGTTAAGTTGATTTTGATTAACTTAAAGAGTTAAATTAATTAGCTTAAGGAGTTAAGTAATTGATTTAAAGAGTTAAGTTAAAATTAATTAAATTAAAGAATTAATTTGATTAATTGAGAGATTAGATAAATTGGAGGAAAATAAAGTGAAAAAGTCCGCTTTAATTGGAAGGATAAGGATTTTAATTTGAGAAATTAGAATCCAATCCAAATTAGATTTTGAATCTAGCTGATTGGCAAATGTGGATAAGACATGAAGGAAGTTTCCTACTCACCCTCTAAAAGCACATAGTGGCTAGCCATATCAGAGTTTGAATCCAAGCATCCTTCTTCCCTCTCAAGGTAGCACAACTCATATGTTGAGTAAGTACCTTCAAAGTTCTCTACTACCTCTATCCTAAAATCGTCAACTCCTTCATCTTCTTCCTCATCTCTTATCTAGCAAAGAGTGTGAGGATTTGAGAGTTTTTATCCTAGGCATGTGGATCAACATAAGAGGCTTTACACTTGGGAAGCTTAGAATTAGAGAATTGAACCTTCCACCTGGCCGATTTTTGGAGAAAATTTTGGGTGACTTGTAGCAGATTTATTCCTCCTATTTTTGGCTAGATTAGGGTTGTTTAGGAGGTTTGACAAGCAAACATTGCTGTTTTAACGAGTTCTTAGTGTGGAGAAAATGGATCCAAGAAGATCTTAATTTGGAAGAGTCCATTTAAGATTTACATCAGTACCTTGTTTATACATCAAAGGTAATCTTCTTGACTTTAAATCCTAATTTATGACATGATGATTGATCTTGGGTTTGGAGATAGGAAGTTAATTTTGCCTTATTTTGGTTTTAATTTATTGATCCTTACCTATCTCCTCATTTCAAGTGGTATTGGAGCCATCTTAATGTCAAAATAAGGATTGTTTGAATTAATTCATATGATGGATTGATTCCAAATCTCCAAATCCTTGATTCAATTGGTGGATTTGAGAGTTTGGAGATTTTGAATGTGCAATGTCGATATGCTTGAATGAAATATGTCAATATGTATTTAATTGTTAATTCATATGTTGGCATGATTTTTTATTTAAATATTATGATGTTAAATATCAATTTAGAATTAAAATTTATGTTATATAATGATGTAGCATGTTGTTAATAGCTTTAGGCTGTTTTGGCTATTCCTGGATTTGATCTGATTGATTATAATTGAAGATAGTCCCTTTACCCGAAGGCAAATGTCCCACAGGATGCAGATGGGTATATAAAATTAAATTCAACTAGGATGGTACTATCAACAAGCATAAGGCTCAACTCGATGCCAAAGGCTATACACAGTAGGAAGGCATTGACTTCTTGGATAAGTTCTCACTGATTGCTAAGCTCACTACTGTTAAAGTTTTGCTCTCTTGCAGCCACTAATAGGTGGCATCATGCTCAGTTGGATATTAACAATGTCTTCCTTAATGGTGATCTTTTTGAGGAGGTGTATATGGATATCCCACTAGGTTACTCCAACCAGTATCTTCCCTAGAAACATACAGGAAAATTGGTCTGTAAGCTCAACAAAGCTTTGCATGGTCTGAAACAGGCGTCCAGCTGTGGTAGTCCAAATTGTCCTCGGTCCTCGTACAACTTAGCTTCTCTCGGTTACAATCTGATCATAGCTTGTTCACGTATGGGAGTAATTCTTCATTCATTGCTCTTTTAGTTCATGTTGACGACATAATCTTCAGAGGTCCATCTTAGGAGGCTATTCTCAATTTTAAAAACACTCTATAGAACCAATTTTTGCTCAAAGATCTTGGAAATGTTTAAGTATTTTCTTGGCCTGGAGATTGCAAGGTCTCTTTCTGGCATCTTCATCTCTCAACGACACAGCACCCTACAACTTATTGAAGATGCTGGACTCTTAGGCGCCAAACCTACACATGCTCCTATGGAAACCAAGATACAACTCAACAACAGAGATGGTGATCCCCTTCTAGATCCTACCCCATATAGATGACTGATTGGTCGACTATTTTATCTTCCTATCTCTCAGCCCGATATCACATTTTTAGTCCACAAACTCAGCCAATTCATGCAAAAACTCAGGATGACACATCTTCAAACTGCTCACAAGCTACTTCGTTACCTTAAGTCAGCTCTAGGACAAGGCGTCTTCCTGTCTGCTGTGTCACCACACCGCCTCTTTGTCTTTGATGCAAATTGGGGGTCATGCACTGAGTCCTGATGTTTAACCACAGGCTTTTTTATCTTCATTGGACAGTCACTAGTTTCCTGCAAATCTAAGAAATAAGGCACGGTATCTCGTTTGTCTGCAGAAGTGGAGTACCACGCCTTTGCCGCTTACAACCAGCGAATAATATGGCTGCAACTGCTCCTTAAAGGCCTACAAGTTGACATTCAAGCCCTAGCCTTAATATTCTGCGATAATCAGGCCACCATGCACATCTTCACCAATTCGGTCTTTCATGAACGCACCAAACACATCAAAATTGACTGCCACTTTGTACGTGAGAAGAGCACATCTGACGCAGTCAAATTGGAACCCGTTCGGTCTAACCAATAGCTTGCTGACCTTCATACAAAGGCACTCCCAACTCAATCATTTGCACTGTTACTGTCCAAGATGGCTGTGATCGATCCTCATAGTCCATCTCAAGGGGAGGTATTAAGCATACCTCCATGCATTCATCAAGTATTCTGACATCAGATTGTAATCCCCATTTTATTTATGATTTGTCAGTTAGTTAATATAGATGGTGAGTCATTTTAGGGCTTGTTAGCTTTCTGCATCACGTCAAGTCTCTTGTATATATGAACTTCATTCTTCCAGAATTAATGCAATTAATTTTTTCTCCAAATTTGTCCTCCATTCTCAGCAATGTATGCACTGCTCCATTCAGGTTAATTTTAACATACTCCACAACAAGTGGTTGATCAAGTGATGAATTTGATGTTGATGTAATCATATTTATACATGTAACAATATATAGTTATATATATATTATCCTATATCTTCTTTTTTTTTTTTTGATTTTTTTTGAATAACAAAACTGTTGCACTTTAAGAATGCATTCATACTTAATTATGATTTTCAATGTGAGTTGGTCCAACCTATTGTGAGCCAAATAATTATTGCCGGACGTTAAAAAAAATACTGAATAAATGTTTAATAAATGAAAATCTTAGGGGAATAGAAACACTGCACTTAAAGATTTGTCGAATAAATTAAGTCAAAGAAGAAACCAATTAGACTATTTTGAAACAACCAAATGTATACCCACTATAAGAAGTTTATAAGAAAAGGGAAAGAATAAAATAAATAAAATACCTCAAATGTGGGGGATTTTTCTTTTTCTTTTTTTAATTTGTACATATTTAAAGTTCGTTAAGATTTAAAATCTAAATTATATATATATATATATATATATATATAAATGTGAGAGCAATACTGCTAGGTTAATTGATCTCTTGGCAAAAATCTCAAACATTGGGGATGGATAAAGTGCTTATAATTTTATGGTTGGTGCAAGGAGAATAAGAATTAAGAAGAATTAAAGGATACTGATTTGAGTATTTGTGTGAGCCCTCTAACTTATGAAGAAGTCTAAGTCAAGCTTTGTTTCCATGTGAGCTTAAGTGCTTAACCTTGTGATACTGCAAAGAGCTTATCGGTCCGGAACTCCGGTGGATTAGAATGGTATTGGATCTAAGATCTGCAATCAAGAACAAACGTAAACTAGTTGAGGTGCCCCGGCTAAGGCAC
>JACGDI010005499.1:1133785-1144198 GCA_014898725.1 Jacaranda copaia | reverse complement strand
GCCTCTGGGCTTAGTGGGCTGAATCTTCTGAATTTGGGCCTGTTGGGCCTACTGAATTATACCATATCACATTGGGCATTTGTAGAAGGGCCTATTGGGCCTGTTGGGCTATCCCATATCACCTTGGTTTGCAAGATTATAAATATCTATCGATCTATCTACAATAATACACATTAAACTAATTAGCATGGTCTCTAGCTAACATTTTCTAATGCATAAGTTGGTGTCAGGTTATGGATAAATTGGATAAAACTGAGATCTCAAGTAATAAAACTAGGTTAAAAGTGGCTTCTTGTTATTTGCATGATTTATTATGAATGGTAATTAGATCTCCTTCAGATCTACAATTATGAAAATGGCTCCGCTTGTGGTGGGTCAGATTGAATTTTGGCCAATTAGAACAAAAATGCAGTTTTTTTCTCTAAGATATTTTTCTTAATATTAAGGGCAAAATAATCTCTTCAAAGGCCTACCCATACTTCGATTCCCTGCTGAGCAGTTATCCAGATAATATGCACTTTCACTATTAAGTGTATCGAAATTATTGTGAATACACCAGACTCAACTCATTGCCAAAAAATAGGGTTTTAGTGATGCTATATGCTGTCACTAATTAGTAATTGATCTATTATGGAATTGTGACCGATCTCATCCAAAAATTTTTTAAGAAAAAGTTACCGAGTTAGTGAATGATTTTGTGACTGAATTAGCAACCGCAGAGCTAGTAGTCATTGTCACTATATTTGTGACCAATCAGTATATTTGTGGCCCACCATTACTGAGTCACAAAGTCGATCACGATGTTAGAATATTTTTTTGATCGGATCACTAGTTAATGACTAATTTGTATAGTAATCTCAAATTCGTTACAATTTTTAAAATAAAATCTAAAAATATTTGGGTTGAGTGGGAATTGAACCAACAACATTTATAAAATTTTTTGCTCCAACATCCATTAAACTATTGTTATTCATAGTCACGTTTAATTTTTTTTTTTTTTAAGAATTTTTTTTGTACTATAGAACTAATACCCAAACCCTAACTCCCAAATTAGATTGTAGAAGAAAAATAGAAGGAACTCTTAGCCCCCATTTCAGTTTTCATGTGAGCACTTAACCCTAACTCCCATTCAAATCGAAGAAGAAGAGCAACCCACCTAGCTTTCTAAAACCCAAACCAAAGAAGAAGTAGCAACCCAAAGTTTGATTTTTTGTAGCTTTCAATTGGTGTAGGTGTAGGGAGCAATTTCTATAACCTCAAATTTCCAACACCCATAGGCCTTACTCTAATTACTTGATTTCATAAATTTATTTGAATTAGTCTTATTTGTTGATTAATCAAGTGTTCTTGCCTTTTTCAGACTTTTTTGCGGTTGGCTTACATAGGTTTCGAAGTAGCCCAGTTGCCACTTTGCGCGACGCCGGAGAGTACTCATTTCAAAAGGTGACTTATTAAATTTCAAGGTTCTTCCTTTTCATTTTCCTTTTTAGATTAGTTTTCTTTAAATTTTGAGTTCTTTTGCTCTCATGTAAAAGTACAAGATCTTTAGTTTTTGTTTACTTTGTTGGGTTATTTTAAGGTTCAAAGTTTTAATCTGTTTAGTCTTTTCTTTTTAGATTTGTCGAAGGGATTGTTTGGTGTGTGTATGTGTATATGTGTTTCTTTTTTCTTTTTCTCAAGATCTGGTGCTTTATTAAATGCATTTGGGATGAAGCTTGTAAGGAGCTTTTGAGTTGGTTCATATGCAAAGTTGAATTTATTTACTTATTAAGGGGTCATGAGGTTATTGAATTGGTTTTTACTGTCAAAAGGCTTTAGGAGATTTATGAATTAGAGAAATGAATACTTGAAAATATTTATTGAATTTTTCAAAATTTGTGGTTATTAGCATTAAATGATTATATAGGTAGTAATCTTGAGATTAGAAATGAAAGTGTTTAAATATGATCTATATTGTACTAAATTTACTCAAGAAATCTTGCCGTTATATGCACCTTTTGTTAACCGCTTGATACTTTATATTGTTTTGATTATGACAAAAATACATTCCTAAAATTTTGTGTTGAAAGCATGTAATCAAATTATGAACATCTTTCCATATTATTTGCTGGAATCTATCTATGCCTTGGAATTTACTTTCCATAATTAAAAAATCTTTTGAAGATTCTAGCTTGATTCACATCTCCATAAATTAGGAAAGAAATTACATTCTGCTGTAATCATTGATACATCCACAATTTATGGAATTAATGCATGTTTACTTAGATATCTTGTTTCCTTATTTGATTCCAATGGATACTTACCTAAATAAGAATTTAGAGCCGTTGGATATAAGCATCTAAGTATGAAAATATGCAACATTGTTATGTGTGAGTCACTTAGTCAAGAAAGATCTTTGTTAAGTGATGAGGAGTTGGGTGATACTCTCATACATGTTTTGTGCTCAAGTGTTGTTAATTCTTTGCTCTACATGTGTTTTTAAGGAGCCTTATGGTGAAAAAGGTCAAGGGGAGATTGCCTTCAATGGACTTTGGAGAGGTGAGGATAAAATAGTTTGTATTTCAAAGACTTAGTAGTGAGGAGGGATGGGAGTCATATCTACTGTCGAGGGACCACGTGAAGAGAACAAATTAGCACTTGGTTGCTCTAAGGAGCTCTAGGTGAAGAAACCAGTAGAGCAATACTATCTGAAATCTTTTGCAATGTTCTAGGTTTCGTTTGGAAAGAGAGTATATAGCTTATCGTACGGAGTGACAGCAACTTGTGCATCAATTCACAGAAGTTGTGCAAGTGAATCTAGCAAAAGTTTCCCTCGACCTATTCACAAAGCAGTTGGTTTCACAGTACTCTGAAATTTGCCTTATTCCATCTGAGATTCAGGTTTAGCTCTCTGCGAAGAGCAAGTTTTCACCCTGCTAGGGTGTTTTTGATCCTTTACTTTCATACCGTCAAATTACTGTGTTTGCTCGTAAAACATTCTCATATTTTAATTGATTTGATAGGTTCAAAATTCTGAGAAAAAATTTAGGTAGAGAAGTAGGCATGTCGGACCTCTATAAAAACCAGTGTCATTTTACTTTTGTTTTATTACTTTATTTACCATTGGTTTGACTGGTATTTACAAAATTTTGTTAGTAACTAAAACTATTTTCTACAAAAGTAAACTATTTTGAAAGGGTAAAAAGTATTTTGAGTAATAAACTTCTGCCACATTAAAATCCCTTAGGTCTAATTCATCCCCCTCTTTGCCTTATAATCACTCACACCTTCTGTCCCTTAATAGTAGTTATAAATTCATATACAGGCAAAATATTATGAAATTAGTGAATTAATTTATAGTCATTTTATGATGGTCATTATGGTGATAGTTAGCTTAATATATCTCCTCACGTTGCTTTTTCCTTTTTATTGGTTGAAAATTGAGAAGATGACAAATCGAACATATTTTGGTAAGCAATTGAATAGTTATTGAACAATTTAAAGAGATCAAAATATAATATAATAGAACATGCTTTTAAGTGAATGAGTAAACTATGGAGATTGATGATGAGTTCATCTTCTTGTTCAATAAAGTTTCCTCTCTTTAGGATATGCCTGAGGTAGTTTATCACTACAGCTAATAGCTTCTATGAAATGAAAAAAATGAAAGTATCTTCATGTTCAATAAAATGAAATTGAAAATATCTACCAAGGACCTCTACCAAGCTCATCTTGTTATTTGATATATTTATTGTGATCTTCAACATAGTAGTTGTAGTTTGAATCAGTTTGCATGGGCACGCACTATATATGTAAATGTGTAGATGTTACAAAAGGACAAAAATATCTCCGTTACTAGAGTTTATTAATTAAATAAAAAAATCACATCTTTTTATTTGAATTTCATATGATCCAACTATGAGTTATATTGTGATTCGTTAGTTTTGGGACATGACAATTTATAAAAAGATGCACAAATGATCACACATCTTAATTTTTGACCATAAAAGAATACCATATATTAAAGAATATTATATACTAAAGAATATTATGAAATTTGTTTCTTTCTTACATTTTTTCTTAAATTTCAATTTTCAAGGTATTGATAAAGTTCAAGAAGAAACAGAGTCATTCAAGTATCAAGTGCTATCATAAATACTTATGGGAGGTTTTCAATAAATATATTACTAAATATTCAATTTCAATTACAAATTACTATTCCTTGGTTCTATCTATGCTTGGTTGCTAGACATCCCAAGAAATTGCTAAATTTGTCATGACTTTGAGTTTGATTTTTAACATTGTGTTTTTAGACATGATCATTTGTACATGGCTCATGAATGATCCGAAGTCATCTTATCGTATGGGGAAGGGAAGCACAAGGAAAAGATGAATATATTGACAACAAATTTAAGATAGTCCAAATAAGTACAAAATGGAGAATAAATTGGCAATGACATGAGTTTTATAATATAATTTTATCTCATAAATAGAAGCTAGAGATATGTTTTTACATTAACTGTTAAAGGTTGGCACCTTCTCTGTGATATTATGTTTATCTGAGGTTGAGTTAAACTTGTTTCATAACTCATGAGTTGAAGGATTACACCAACTTAGATTAATATGATCTTGGAAAGCTTTGTAGTTATGCCATAAATTCCTCAGTCGTATATATATGCCTTTTGGTACCTATGTTGAATAGTGTATTTTAGTTCAAGAAACAGAGAGAGTAAGAGGTCAGCCTTTGTTGCAAGTTAATGAACCCCACCATTGTAGATTTTAACATTTCCCAAATTTTTGATCTTGGTGGCAATATATTAGCTAAGAAGCCCAGACTTTCTCTAGAAAGCCTTGAATATATGTACCCTTGAACACATGCATGTAAGCCACTCCAACCATGTTAAGATAAAGTTGAAGCTTCACTTACACTGCGCTCTTCTTTTACATGTGTTAGAGACTTACTTTGATTGCATCAAAAAATAAATAGTTGTTGTCAGCATACTCTTATTAGTGAAACATTGGTTACTTAAGGAAGTGTTGATTAACAAAGTGTTTTTATTAACTATAAGATGCTATTTCCAAAGCAAATGATCAAGAATTGGTTGCAGAAAGAAATGCAACCCCTATGGAGGAGGCTATGAGAGTGAAGGAGGAGGCAAAAAGATAGCTAAAAAATTAAAGGCAAGAGAATGAAACTTTGAAGAGAACATTACGAGTAATGATGGAAAAGTTAAATGTCAATATGCTTCTTCTTATCACAACGAAGGAGGTGATGGTGGAAAAGACTAATAATTCTTTATTAATTTGACATACTTGAATTTAATGAACTTGTTTATATTTTAAAATCTTTGTTTTATTTATGAATTTGGATAGTATATTATTCAGTTTAGGTTATGGTTTTTTGTTTTTGAAAGGTGAATCATTGTTTTGAATTGTGTGGCTTTATATTGTTATGAATAAAACAAAAAATAGGTTGAATAAATATTTCAAAGTCAACATTAGAAGCCAATTTTTTTTTCAAAAAATCAGTGGCTGCTTGTGACTGCCGAGAGGTCACTAAATGAACAAAAATACACATTATTTTTCAAAGTTGCGACCCAAAGGGCAGTCACAATACAGTCACAAATAGAGTAATTGGTCATATGATAAACTATAGTGATCGTAGTGGTTGGTCACTAAGGAGTCACTAATTATATGAAAATTGATAGGTTAGTGACCACTTGTTTACTATATGGAAAGTTTTATACAATCAAATTAATGACCCAAGATAAATTGTTTGTGACTGCTTGTCTAGTCACTAATTTGTGACTGGTGGGACAAGTGGTCAAAAATTTCAATTTGTGATGAGGTATTTTATGACTATGCTTGGTGGTCACTAACATTGATAGTGACCGTATTTTTAGTGGATTAGTGACCCATCCAGTTTTTTTTTTTAAGTGACTGCCCACTCATCTAATATATATTAAGAGGCAAAAGAGAGAAAGGGGCAAATAATCTTTTAAACAACTGATCAGTTGAGACAAGCAATTTTCCAATGATCGAAATTGAGGAATGAAGCTAAAATTTTTGTTACTACTCAAATGAATTGTTTTATTTCATAGTGATGATGATTGAATGTCATTGAATATAAATTAATTATATTAAATTATTGTTCTATTAATAATATATATTAATTAAAAGTTTTATTCTAATACATTTTTTAAAGGATGAGAAAGAACAACTTACAAATATTTATAAAAATTTAGCTCCGGTCTACATGAAATTATTGTAAAACCAAATACAATTAATGTATACACACAAAACAAACCCAAAAATTGACATTAACAAGATCCAATTACTTGTATAACAAATACAATAACATTTTTGCTATAAATTTTTTGAACGACAAGAATTTCCTAAAATAGCAAGCCTGTGAACACCGAATCACTCACATGATAGAGCAGTTCTGAGGACTGGAGTCGCAGAATGATTGGCATGGTGGCGGGTGACTGCAATACCAACAGGGCGGCCAGCATGGCTGCAGGCACGGAGACGGAGGCGGAGGCGGAGTAGGAGACGGAGGCGGAGGGGTAGGCGGTTTCACTTCTCCAACGCTTATAATATCAGCAACACAAAATTTCTTCCTTAGACATTTGGCCAAACAAACTGAATCTACCCCTTCTCCAACTACCTCAATTCGATCATTGTCTTTCCCGATAGTGACCGAGCTGACTCCTGCACTATCACAAAAAAATGATCTTATTGATTGGCATACATATATCTATATATTTACTAGCGGGTTTAGTTATATATATATATATATATATATCTGGAAGTACTGAATTAAAAGTTTAATTTGGTGATGAATTATATTTTGACGTACGTACCACAAGCAGTCGCAGCAATCTTCATGGCCTTTGACTTATCCTTCTCACCGTTCATCGACACCTTGATCACAACCTTTAGCTATATATGAAACAGATATATACACAGGGAAATTTAATCGTGGAATTTTCATGCATGCCTTATTAACACATTACTTCTGCTACTCTGATATAATATGCATGTATATATATATATATATATATATTCATCGACAAAGCTCACCTTCATTCCCCTTTGCAGAAATTAATTAACGCCTTATAAAATTTGGAAGTTCTAAGATTGAACCCAAGTTTATATTAATGGAGGCAAGGTGACACACTCACACTACCCCATATGTATATATATAGTTTTCTTACACGGAAGAAAACCGGCAATGGCACAATTTTTTTTTCTCTTTTCTTTTTTTTTTTTTTTTTTGGATATGGAATCTTGGACCAGGACAATATGCAAGCTACTAACTGCTGTCATACCCTCTTATTCAAACTATTTATAAAAGTGTCGGTGCATGTTAGACTGCCTGTTTGATAGATTTAATGTGTTGATAAAATTAATTTTATTTAAATCGAAAAATGATAAATTTTCCATCTTTTTTTCTGGTGCTCTCCCTACGTTATGTTTTTCTCTCTATTTCGATTTTCAACTATATTGTGTTTTCTCTTCTTTTTTTTTTTTGAAGTATGTTATTTTATATAATACATTCAAATAAATATATTTACGTAATTAAAAAATATACTGTCATGTGAAAATAAATAATTTTTTTTATTTTATAAATATTAATTTTTTTTTCACACACATCCAATGTATTATCACTGCTGGTTGCATAAAAGATCAAACCAAAACGATAATTAGGCAGGATTGGGGAGAAACAAAGAAACCATATTAACTGCTACAGTCCTCTTATATATATACACACACACATAGATGAAGCGTTGGCATCTTATAATTAACTAAGTATTTAGTAATAAATTAATAAAATTAACTCCCTATTTTAGAGGATAATTACAACATAGCTAGCTTTATTTTACCTTCTCTCTTCTCTTGACAATTTTTTCTCTCTCTCCGATTTTCTGCTTATTTCTTCCTTCAATTATTTTATTCTATCATACCTCTTTTTATTTATTTTAAGAGTCCGAATAATTATATTAAGATTATTTTTAAAACATTATAGTACTATTACAATAAGTGCCCAGGTCGCGTAGTTAGCATTATTGAGGGTCCTCCTTAAGATCTTGACTTGGTAGAAAATCATAAAAATTTTAATACGTAAATGTGTTTTAAAATTACTGATATATATAGTGACAATTGACATCTTTAATAATTAGAATTAAAATAGCATAGACCAGTAAGGTTTGTCCAATATTTTTAAGTTTAATTAGATGGTGTGTGGATATCATTATTTCATCGTTATGGAACTTAAATTAAGTGATTCCATTACTTGTCTAGCTTTTTCTAGTTACCACTTGTGCTTAATTTGTCGTCTCGTATGCATTGCACGTCAACATTGGGACCGCGTCACAAGCACGCAGTATACATAGCAATAGTTCTCAGATTAATTGCTATATACATATATATATATATATATTAAGTTTAATATTAAGTTTCGGATAAATAAAATTAATCAACATTTTTCTAAATTTGGAATAAGAATCTAGTAGTTTTTGTCACGAATTAGACGTATTCTCAAAATATTTTCCCTTGGTCCATGTTGTGGACACTCCAGTTTAAATTAAACAATTTAATTTAATTATACATGAGTGTACATATATTTTTGGTCTTGCAAATTATTCTGTTTAAACTTTCGATCTTTTATAACGGAGGTGTGGTTGTTTAAACACACTAGTTTCAAAAATTTTGACACATCTAGTCTAGTTTCACCGGTAAATTTTAAATAGATTAGAAAAAATAATTGTGATAAAATTAAAAAAAAAATTGTGAGTTTTGCTTAAAAATTAAACTAAATATACAATAAATATTAGAAATTGAACCTACCTAAAAAATTAATTTCAGAGATAAGAATTTTCTAAAATCATATATAGAGTGCATTAATCATTTACTTAATTGATGTGTGAATCTAACAATCAAATTTAGAAATCATTATATATAAATTACCCAACTCCGGTTATAGAAGATCAAAAAGTAAAAATAAATTAAATTAGAGGAACAAAAATGATGAAACTTGCGCGCTCGCATACGTTACGTCAGTCCTATTATTTCCGTTTACGTATTGCTGATGGTCAATGGTCAACGATTTGCAAATACCCAATAAAATCAAGGGAAGAGGAAAAGTCCTCTGGTTGAATATTGGAAAGATGCTTAATGGACTCCAACATGTACTAAAATCATAATTGAGTTAGACTCTTTGAGAATTCTTAATAAAAGGTTTTCAACTTCTAAGTAGTAGTTGTAATAGTAGTAGTAGTTGTAATAGTAGTAGTAGTAGTGGTAGGAGCAACAACAATAGTAGTAATAACTTTTACATACAGTGTTAGAAGTTTGAGTCCTAACAGTTCCTGATGTGTGCGCATGTATAAATTAAAAAAAATAAAATAATAGTAATAATAATAATGATATCCCATATAGGGAGAGAATACATAAAGTTGATATTCCAAAACTTGAAGCAAAAGAGTAGAGCTGAGAATTTAAGGGTAAATGGCACTTCACCTCTTCAAATTTATTTGTTTTGGCACATTACCCTCTAAAATAATTAAGATGCACTTCACCACCTCAATTTAGAGTTACCGAAACACTTTGCTCACCAAATATAATTTTTGGCAGATTACGTGGCTGGAGAAAAAGGCATTTCTTGTCATTTTTGCTTTTCTCCACTTTCCTCAACATATTTGTGTGACATTTTATGTAATGTGTTGTATATATATTCTTTGAAGAGGGCTATTAGTTTGTAAAGTGCATCTTTTTCTAAACTAATTAATTATGTTTATAATCGAAAGGTTGAATTAGCTGTTAAACAAAAAAAGAAAATATGTTCAGTATGTGAGCACTTCTCCCTTTTTCCTTCCTAATCAGCGTGACCATAATTTAGATGAATAATAGAATTAACGATTCTGATTCTTTAAAGCTGGATTAGATCATCTTAGCATTAATAAAATAAAGCATGGTTTTACAACTTCCTGAAAATGTCTTTTATAAAGTTAAAAAAATATTGTTTTTAAGTAATAATAAGATTAGTGATTTTGTATTTTAATATGGCTGGCAGAACATTCTTATTAGATAACAAAATGAATTAATTATTTGAAAATAAATTACAACACAACCATGTGAATGAAAGACTAAAAATACTTTATTATGCAAACGGAAGGATCGTCACAGTCTTTTCAATGCATGAAGATTATAAATTAATTATTTACATGAATAATATTAAAATATATCCTTTATTATACAAGAAACCCAAATGAAGTTACTTCCAAATAAATTATCTTTTCATAAAGGAAAAATAATATATATCTTACACATATTATCAATCTTCATAAACTAGATTTTGACCTCACATATAAATACATATATTCAGAATTGTTTATTTAAAAGATGATCTTAATATTTTTAAAATTACTT
>JACGDI010005499.1:1045516-1132397 GCA_014898725.1 Jacaranda copaia | reverse complement strand
TTCAAAAAGGTCTTCTTCAAACTAAATATGGATCCTTTTATTTTTCCACATATGTCCTATAAAATTAAGGGGAGAGGAAAAATCCTCTGGTTGAATATTGGAAAGATGCTTAATGGACTCCAACCTGTACTAAAATCTTAATTGAGTTGGACTCGTTGAAAATTCTTAATAAAAAGTTTTCAACATCTATGTAGTAGTAGTAGTACTAGGAGTATGAGTAGCAGCAACAACAACAACAGCAGTAGTAGTGATAACTTTTTCATACAATATGGGAGGTCAGAAGTTTGAACCCTAGCAGTTCTTGATGTGTGTGCACGTGTATAAATTAAAAAAGATAAAATAATAGTAATAATAATATTGATATCCCATACAGGGAGAGAATACATAAAGTTGATATTACAAAACTTGAAGCAAAAGAGTAGAGCTAAGAATATTAGGGTAAATGGCATTTCGACCCCCCAATTTTTATTTTTATTTTTGGCTTATTACCCCATAAGAAGAATTAAGAGGCACTTCATCCCCTCAAGTTAGAGTTATTGAAATACTTTGCCCACCAAATATAATTTCTTGTTGATTATGTGGCAGGAGAAAAAGGCATTTCTTGTCATTTTTGCTTTCTCCACCTTCCTCAACATATTTGTGTGACACTTTACGCAATGTGTCGTATGTATATTCCCTAAAGAGGGCTATTAGTTTGTAAATTGCATCTCTTGCTAAACTAATTAATTATGTTTGCAATCGAAAGGTTGAATTAGCTGTTAATCTAAAAAAGAAAATATGTGCAATATGTGAGCACTTTTTCCTCTTTCTTTCTTAATCAACATGACCATAATTTAGATGAATAACAGAATTAATGATTCTAATTCTTTAAAGATGGATTAAATCATCTTAGCATTAGTAAAATAAAGCATGAGCTTTACTTTTTCCTGAAAATGTCTTTTATATGGTAAAAAAAAAATTTGAATAATAATAAGGTTAGTGATTTTGTTTTTTAATATGGCTGGCAGAACATTCTTATTAGATAAAAAAATTATTTATACATTTATATACATCTATATAACATTATTTATATTATAATATATTTATCAATATTATATAATACATATTATAAATATAATATAGTATTATATAATATATATAGCTTACCATGGCAGCCATGCCAAACAAATTTGGCTGGCCAAATTCGGACAACAATAGGCATCGATCGGAGTCCCTAGCAACCGTCGTCTATAAATGAGAAAACGAAAAAAAAAACTTAGCTTGAGGTTGCCATGGTAGCCGGTTGTGGGGGAAAGGGGGTGGAGGGGTAAGGAGAGAACAACCGCCATGGCAGCCATGCCAACCGGATTAGGTTGCCTAGATCTTGCCAACGGCTACAACCCCCAGTGGCCATCATGTTAAAAGGAAATAAAAAGAAAGTGAAAAAACTTGGCTTCAGCCTATCATGGCAGTTGGCCATGGCAGCTGATTGCTGGGGGTCGAGGGGGTGGGGGAAGGAGGGGGAAGTTATATATATTATATATATGAATATAAATATACTATAATTAATTATATATATAATTTTATATATGCATATGTGATTTTATATATATGCATGTATATAATTTTTTGTAAATATTAATAATAATTTGATTTATATAAATATGTTATATATTTTATAAATATAAAATTATTTAGTTTTGATAATTTTATATATGTACATATATATATATGTATAATTTACAAATATTAAATGGTATTTAATTTGTATAGATATGTTATATATTTAATAAAAAAATTATTAATTTTAGATTAAACAAAGTAAACAAGTATACTATATATATAGATATGTTATAAATAATTTTATATACATATATGTATTTATATAACTTTTTATATGTATATAATTTTATATATATGCATATATAATTTTATAAATAATAAATAGTATTTAATATATAAATATGTTATGAATAATTTTATATGCATATATATAATTTTATAGATATGTGATTTTATATATACATGTATATAATTTTTTATAAGTATTATATAGTTTTGATTTATATAAATATGTTATATATTTTATAAAAATGAAATTATTTAGATTTGATAATTATACATATGTATATATAATATTATAAATATTTAATAGTATTTAATTTATATAAGTATGTTATATATTTCATAAATATAAAATTATTTAATTTAGATTAAACAAAAGAAAAATATATATATATATATTATATTTATATATATATATATGTATATAGATATGTTATTAATAATTTTATATAAATATAATAATAAATAGTATTTAATATACATAAATATGTTATGTATTTTATAAATATGAAATTATTTGGTTTAGATAATTTTATATATACGTTTGTATATATAATTGTACAAATATTAAATAGCATTTAATTTATATAAGTATGTTATAAATTTCATAAATATATTTATGTATATATAATTTTATAAATATTAGATAGTATTTAATTTATTTAAATATCTTATCTATTTTAGAAATATAAAATTATTTAATTTAGATTAAATAAAAGAAAAAGAAAAATATAAGGATATAAAATAATTATATATATGAGGGTATTTAAGTCCATTCAATATAAATTCAATTCAAATAAACGAAAGAGAGCAGTGTGCCACAATTTAAAAATATAATGCAGCGTTTCAACCTCTTTTTTTTTTTTTTTAATCATAGGGAGGTAAACCTTCCATTTCACATTTCACTTGGCGGCAAAAATATTTGAACCCGTAGTAAACTCATTCAATTGTATTTCAATCAACAATTAATTTTTTAAATAATAAGAGAAAACAAATGAATTAATTAAATGCAAGAAAACAAAATAATAAGAACTCCAGTATCCTATTATTCTTGGGAAATGAATTTCTTTATTTTTAAACTGAAAAATATAGAAATGAGAAAAGTAATTGGATTCCTTTTGTCTAAGTGGAAAATGGTGTGGAAAAATAAAAATGGTCAAAATAGTCTTTTTTTTTCGACCATATGACATGCCAAAATTGAATTTGGGGGTTGGGGTGGCGTGGGGTGGTGTGGAGGGAGGTGCAAAGAATTTTATTTATTTTGGGAAGATAATGTGTTAAATCAATTAAATACGGGAGTAGTGTATAATTTACCCATAATATAATAAATAGTTAGATTTTATGATTGGTGATGTGTTGATAGGAGATATATCATGTGACTTGGGTCCATCTCGATTCTTGATTATTTGATATATATATATATATTAACGATTAGTTTTTAGTCAGGTTCTCTAACGGATCCGGAATCCAAATTCGTCTGGAGTGGGACCTTGAGTCTAAATTGAAATTGGGCCTTTTAAGCATTATATAATTGATATTATCGGTATATATCTCATATGACATCATCACCATCAAATTTTCAACGTCAGAAAGTCTTCAAACTCCAGACCATATAGCAGCACAAATGTAACCCCCGAAGTAGCATTTAATCATGTCCGAGGTCCAGTTAAACTTCATATTTCAGTTAAAAAAAAAAAAATTTATTTACGTGCAAACTCAACATTTTTTAATTAATACCCAAGCAACTTAATAACGGACCCTTCAAAGTCCAACTTTGTAGGTTTTGCTTGGGTTGCAATCGAAGCTAGCTAGTATCACCCCCAAATCCACCCTTGGCGTTGTACCCTGGATAATCAAGATGATTAAAATCCACAGCTTCCATGAGCCTAAGTTTGTGGGAACGAGCAACGGTTTCAAGCTTCCATTCCTTGTGGAAACCGCTGGTCTTGTGGGTTATGTGAATCTCTCCATTTTCACTTATCATTCCTTTTGCATTCTTCAGAAATCGGCTCACAAGTCTCCTGTGGCGTCCGCATATGTGCATGCAAGCATGATTATACCAAAGGGAAGGGAAGGGAAGGGAAGGGAACATCCATTAGCTAGTCATGAGCACTAAAATTTTCTAGCATGGAAAATCACAATCTCAGGACAACATATATATATATATATATATATATATATGCATGCAGAAAAATAAAAACTCTGGTTGCGCGACAAACTTTCGAAAAATCCAGCGAACGGAAAGTTGAAAATTATACGGTCAAATGTACGGTGTCGGAGCAATGGATGATTTGCCATTTCAGTGGCATCAACCCCATGGCCCATGCACCACTTTGCATCCCCTGCTCTTTAACTCCTTAATGTTGGATGGGTAATTCTCATACTTTTCATCCAAAAATGCTGAGACCAAGAGGGAATACACAATATGCATAAGCAATCAACATAATTATGTAATTAAAAGGGTATGCATAAACCGTCTTGAAGATTTTATTAGCAGCTTATGTTGTTTGTTCGTGCTTGCTATATATTAAGTACTCTGCAAAATCTTGCTCATGTTGTAGCTGGCTAGTCTAGTACTATCCACTTCAAATTCCTTACTAGAAATTAAAATAAACAAGAATCGATTTTGACGGGTGCCAAGGGCTAGAATCCAAAAATCAGTATGAAAATTGTTAGACGTACCTTCAGAATCGGGACAAGTGGCGATCATGTTGGAAGCCCGACCAAAGCCTACTGCCAAACAAGCAGAGAAGGAGAAATCTCCCTCGCCCACTAGCAATATATCCGATGGCGGCTGCTGTAGTGCTTAACCCCCCACCCCTCCAGTTCATCCACCACCACATAATCCATATACATATATATATTGGATCTTCAGTCGTAGGATATATATCTACATTGTTATACAAATTAACCGTCTGGTTTCTGTTGGCTGAGTATGCTACTCAGATGTTCTTTTAGCATCTTAATTTGATGAAATGATTGTTTGAGTAGGCTTTTATGTGTATATACAGGGAAAAATGCAGTTTTAGTCCTCTAATTATGATCTATTGCGAAAAGAGGATATTAATAATTTTTATTTTTCGATTTAGTCCATTTCGACGATCAATTTAGTATATTAAGGACATTTTTCCGCAATTTAAGGACAATTTGATGGAAATTGCATATAATATCACCGAAATTAGTCATGTGTGTCTCACATGACTCCAAAATTGAGAATTTCACGACACTTGGCTCTACTTAATGGAGTTAGCCACTTATAGAGTAGTTTTTACCATGTAGACCACCACGTGTGCATTTGTGCCCAAACTAGCAACCCAGTGGCACAAAACAAGCCACATCAGCCAAAAATATATTTGGAAAAATGTTGTTTCTCGAATTTGAACCTAAGACCCTTGCAAGTAAAATTATACAACCACCACTACACCACCACAACTTTACATCAATTACATTCATTTTGTTCAATACGTCTATGGCTGAAAGCACAACAAAAACTTGTAAATTAAAAACAAAAATCAAATTGAAAGAAATAAGTTTATTACAAATCTATTATTATAGATTGAAAAAAAAAATATTTTTTCAAATGGATAAATTTTAAATTTTTACAAATTATAATAAAAAAATGAAAATTTTGGTGTAATTATGGTAATTTTTTTAATAATTTTATTAATTTAATTTAAAAAATCTATATTAACCAAAATAATTACAAATTGATTAAAACAAAAATAAGAAAAAAATTTCATTAATTGAATTTTTACTTTTATTAAAAATTAAAAAAATAGCTTTTGTTAAAAATTACAAAATATTGTTTTTCAATTTAATAAGAATTGAATGAAAATTTGTAATGAAATTTTTTAATGAAAATTATAAATGAAATTTTTTTATTGGTAGTGAAAATTAAATTGACAAAGATTATTTTGTAATTTTCAAATAAAATTAATTTTATAATATTTAATAAAAATAGAAATTCAATTAACAAAAAAAAATTATCTTTGTTTTAGCCATTTTGTAATGATTTCATCTAATTTAGATTTTGTTCAAATTAAATTAATAAAAAATATTGAATTTTTTTTACAATATTTATATCAAAACCATCATTTTTATGATAATTTATGAAATTTTAAAATGTATCCATTTGGAAAAATACATTTTTAATCCACAATAATAAATTTGTAACAAAAAAATAATTTTTTAATTTAGAATTTTTTTTTGTGCTTTCAGCCATAGACATATTAAACAAAATGAATTTAATTGTTATCAAATTGTGGTGGTGTAGTGGTTGTTGCATATTTTCACATGGCAAGGGTCTCAAGTTCAAATGCGAGAAACAACATGGATGTTGATTTGGCCACAAGTGCACACCTCGCGGTCTACATGGTGAAAAATACCACATAAGCGGTTGATTCCATTAAGTAGTGCCAAGTGTCAAAAATCCCCAATTTTGAAGTCATGTGAGATGCACATGACTAATTCCGGTGAGATTATATGCAATTTCCATCAAATTGTCCTTAAATTGTGGAAAAATATCCCTTACATGCTAAACTAGTCGCCGGAGGGAACTAAATTGGAAAATGAAAATTATTAATATCCTTCTTGCGTACCATGTCTGCATATCAAGGTATCATTAATATAACCTAGTTATTTATTTATTGGTTATTCCTAAGAGTTTTTGATACTCTCCAGAAACGTTCAGCACATCTGGCCCTGGAAATTAAAGAAGAGACTCATCGTATACTTATACGTACGTATTCTCTTTCCATGCATGATTTATGACTACGTAACAGTTCCAACTTCCAACTAATTAATTAGTTCATCTATATATCATATATTCTTCATTCTCACCTGGCCTCCTTCAGTGGACAGTGATTATCTATACTGATCTGTTGCTTTTTTCTTCAACCAGTAAAATCTTTTTTGAACTTCAATTCCTCGGAATATGAAGCTTCAAATGTCGACTCTGGCTTCCCCAATGCAACAATCGACCAGCTGAAGCTCAATTTGTTTTAATCGTCAGCCTCATTAGTGGGCTGTACGTACTGCATTTTAGATCAATTCGAAGCAGATTTATTAAGTGAAAGTAAAAATTAAATTAGAAGAATATATATTTATATATGACTGTAAAAAGGATCAACTCACAAGCACACACACACACACACACAAAAGAAAAATCAGAAAATTATATTAACTTATTACATATATAACGGCTTCAACGTCATATAATTTATTATGACCCTGAGTACTTTAATTTGTGTGTGTGTGTGTGTGTGTGTGTATTTGTAAGAGGACTTTGATTTGAATAGTAACTTTTCAATATGTTTACTCGGACAATTAATACAATAAAAATACTTTTAAAATCAACAATGAAGACGAGAACCACTAAAAGGAAAATGAGAAGAAAATATAGTAGATATGTTACGTTTGTAGGCATTCATGTGTATGTATGAGCGCACAAAATTAAGCAAAGAAGAAAGCCGCCATATCCGAGATACTAATGCTTATAGAATTTAATTAATTAAAACAAATATAAAAGTATATTATTTGATGATATTACATATGTCTTCATAAATAAACCTTTGTATCTTATGTATACCCAGAACTAAAGGAATGGTACCAATCCCAAAGAGTCTTATAAAGAAATAAAATAACCTCAATAATTTAAAACTTTACATATCCATGCACAATTTCTATGATAGACTTAATTTTTTTTATTTTTATGTTTAATTTTGTTAATTAATTAATAAATTAATTCAATTAAATTATTCTAGATATCTTTAATATTTTAATATTATAAATTATATACTTTAAAATCATTAAAAAAAAATTTTCTGACTATTTTAATTTTAATTTTAATTTTGAATTAAAAAATTATTCTATAGTTATGAAATTTTTTAATATTAAAATACATTTAAATTTATTATGAGTAATATGAAGTTATTGAAATTAAACTAATTTAATAAAATACTAAGTTTGAATTTTTCTAAGAATATTTTTTTCTTCTAATTATCTGGAATTTGAATTTTGAGTAAACATTTACTCAATTCATACTAAGTAATATCAAACAACGAGCAGCAAGTTTTATTTTTTTTAATGTTTTTAAAAAAAATTAAAACTACTCAGTGTTGCGTATATTTATAACAATTTTAACATAAGATACGGAAAATATTACAAATATCTTTTTCAAATTTTATGAACAGTGCATTAAGAGCAAATTTAGTTTCCATCAAAATTTGGAGATGACATTAGCGAAATCAGTATGCCTGTGCAAGAAGTTAGCAAATCTTGGAAAGTTTTTAGTAATTATAATTTTTGTTTCCAAATTTTGTGCTAAATAGGCCAAATGTGGAGGCTTAGGTAACCAACCCATAATTAAATGATATAAAATCAAATGCTATCATCAAAAATTAAAATAGTATACTGCAATTCGTGCATGAACATGTTTTCGCTTATACATGCACGCACTTTAAGATTTCCATATATAAATAGTAAATTAGAATATGTTTTTTTTTCTAATCATGTATGAAAACACAATTAAATTAAAATACACGTTGTCAAATTTTTTTTCATATATGGTATCCTTATTTGTAAAGACGAAGTTTTCTACCTGACTCACTGCTTTGTGAACTGCTAAACACATCGTGATCAAGTAGTTTGTTCTTACCACACACACACACATGCAGCATTTAGGTTATGCACCAAAAATGTAATATCTAAACAACTAGGTTCTCCAATTATAGAGCTACTAATCCCTTTTTCTTTTCTTTATAAAATTTTGCTTCCCTTTTCTACATTCACATGGACAATTTTCTAAAATAACTGTGGACATTAATGTAACGGTGGAAACGGAATAAAGTTTAGCTAGTTTAGACGACGTAAGTGAACCGCAAGTGCTGCGATTCGGCGGGCCTTGGACATTACTCTAACAAGTTACAAGGCATATGGAAATTAGTGGAATAAATCACACGCTTTCAAGAAAGAGCGATACTTATACCGTACCACAAACCACACAAGAAAGTTCAAATTTCCAGTTTCCGTCCCTTTTTTTTTTCATTAAAAAGGTCCAAATTTCCTGGTTGTGCATAGGGCTGCAATGCAATTGAAGCCAGTCTCCCAAACCACATCAATCTGACGCTTCGCTTTTGAACCCTGGAGAGTGGAGACTCAAGAACATTGAAACAAAGCTGTTCCACATGCACGCAGTGACCTGCTAAATAAACCATTTTGAAGACGTCCAAATTAAATTTGTAGGTTTTACTTAGGTTGAAATCGAAGTTTAAAACCACGCTTGGTGTTGTGCCCTGGATATATAGACAGCATTATTAAAATCGACAGCCTCGATGAGCACAAGTCCGCGAGACAGAGCAAGGTTCCCCAGATAGGTACCATTCCTTGTGAAAACCGTTGGTCTTGTGGGATATGTGAATCTCATCATTTTCGCCAATCATCGATGTCTTGCGTTTTTCAGAAACAGGCTCATTAGACTGCTGTGAAGTCTGCATAAGTATACCCAAGGGAACAACATATATAGTTTTGAGTTTTCAAAGCATTATCAGAATCTGATAACATATAGTTTAAAGTTTTTAAAACATTATCAAGAATCTGATAACATCCAGAAAAATAAACTGTACTAGGCTGACCCAAGTTGAGTTGGGTGCGTCAAATATCTGAAAAATCCAGTGATAAATAAACCTTGGGTCTAACTCATTGTGAAACGAGAGTTGTTCAAACCCATATATTTAACTTCGAACATATCTACTCAATTGATTTGGAACATGTAACACCGTTCAAACCCATATATTTAATTTACAACACATCTAATCAATTGATTTGGGATATGTAACCCCCACATGCTCATGAGGTGGAGCATGGAGCATGGAATAAATGAGTGTCTAGACATTGGGAATAGTTGTGGTTCCGATACCATAATAAATGAATTTTAGATCTAATTCAATCCAAAAACTAGTTTGTGAAGTGAACATTGTGCAAACCCATATATTTAGTTCAGAACACATCTATTCAATCGATGTGGGACATGTAACATCCAGTGAAGGGGAAGTTGAAAATTATACGGTTAAATTTAAGACGTCCAAGCAATGAATGATTTGCCATTTCAGTGGCATCAATCCCATGCATGACCCTCCACCCTCTGCTCCTTAATTTCTCAATGTTTTTGCCATTAGAAAAGCCGAGAAAAAGGCTATTACACCAAGAATGAAGAATACACAAAGTCATAATTAATATATATACACATATATAGCTTAAACACGACAATTTGTTGCATTAACTGCTCTGTGATCAAAGACTCTCCACTTGCTAGCAATTTGTTTGTGCATGCATTTATTGTTTAAGTATTATGCAAAATCTTAGTAAATTAAGGTTAGGCACTGCTTCTTATCTTTGTATCAAAAGTTTGCATGTTTCTTCAATCCTCAAAACTTTCAGGTTATGTTCGGTTTTATTCCAAGGTTTTTGCGGAAAATTAACTGAAGAAAATGTAATTTTTTTGGGGGTGGGGGGGTGGGATGTTCTAAAAATTATTTTGGAGGAGAATAGTATATATATTTGATTTTATTTTAAAATGAGACAAATTATATTTTAAATATTAAATTAGTATTTTTTTGTCAAATTATTTATTAGGGTGAATACACATGTTTTTATATTATCATTTTTATATGTGTATAAATGTTATATCATGAAATAATATACATGTATATATAATAATTATGTCTGCATTAGAGAATTAGCAAATGATAGAAGAAAGATACTTCGAAATGTTCTAAAATAATTTTTGAGTATTTTGAAAAAACTGAAAGGTTATATTTATTTTAGATCTGTCAAAAGAAAATTATTTCAAAAAATAAAAAATAAAAACAAACGCAAGCTTCTTCAACATGAAGTTTCAAATGTCTAACTCTTCCCCAATGCAATAATCGATCGGATAGGATGAACCTCTATTATTAGGCTGTAAATGGATATTCGAAAATTCATTTGTCGTTTGTATTTGTATTTGTTTATACAAAATTTATCTGCATCCATTTAAAATGAATACTATTCGTATTCGATTAGTACATATTTGATTATAAATGGATACGGATGTGGTAAATGAATATCTTATCCGTTTAATATCCGCTTCGAATATATATATATATATATATTAAATAATATATTATTTATATTTTTTAATAAAAATCTTATAATCCATATATGTATATATAAATTATAATTGAAAAATTGAGAAGAAAAAAGAATAAATTTAAAAAATTATTGTAATATAGAGAAAAAAATTGAAGAATAAAGTTAATTAACATAATTATTACTAGTTGACTTTATAATTAATATACTCCAATGCCTTTATTATTAATAATAAGTACTAATATTGAATTATAAAATTAATAATTAATTAGAAATTATGCTATTTGTTTGATTGCTTTCTTTTTAATGACTTTATATAGTTTTTTCTATTAATTAAAATATGTATTTGTTACAGATTCATAAATTCACATATTTAGATATTTACAAATAGATATCTAAATAATTATCATTGAATATGAATATAAAAAAATAATTTAAATACGGATAAATTTAATAAAATATAAATAATTTTTTTGAATAATTATAATCGAATACGGATGTATTCGAATTTGACCGATATCCGATGTATATGAATTCGAATATATTTTTAAATATCCATCAAATTTGATTCATATTTAAACATTTAAAAAATTAAATAAATATAAATATAATATTTTTAATTCCGTTTACAATTCTATTCATTATTTATATTTGGCATGCACTCAAAAAGCCTTGAGTGGGTTGTATTGCTAGAAATTGTTTCAGGCATCTTTTCAACTATTAAACGCTGAAGTGTCCAAGGAGAATTGCTCATCAACCCATGCAGTAGGAATAAGGGGCTACTGGATTAAACTGATTTTAATATCTTAATTTGTCAATATGGTACAGGACAAGACCAACATTTGGCATAGGATTTATGGCAAGTGGCTGTCAGAGTGGTATCCTGGCTGAACTTGGAGTTGAATAATGGATGTGATAGGCGCCATATGGATGCGAGCTTATAACTCGTGACATTTAAATTAAAATCATTCTTAAATAGTCAAATTTAATGAGCCGTGAATTTATTTATTTTTTCTTGAAGGAAACAGTAATTGATATCAATAAGAATCACAGCACTCTAGAGCCTGCACAAATACATCGTGTCCGCCTATCTCATTTTGGTAAATAGATAGAGTTGTCTTAGCAACGAAATGAACACTACACCTAACATGTACAAAAGAAACTGAAGAAACATGAGCAAGATAATTCTTTGCATCCATAATAATAGAACCAAGCAGGTAAATGTTGGATTTTGGACTTTAATATATATTAATAATAATCATGTATAGTTTGATATCGTAAAAAAGTTTGGCCCAAATTAAAGTGATATGATTATTAGGTGGGTGGATCTAAGTTATCTTACAAAGTATGAGTTTATATGTGTAGATACTCTAAATTGTAATTAGTATCGGAGATGAGTTGAATCATTGAGAAATTCATAATTTTAAATTATATTTATTTGAATTTGTAAAGTTTTATTCGATTTAATCTTTTGGAATGCCGCAATGAATCGTGATTTTTGAATTGAAATTAGCATGTTGTACTGTTGTAATAGGTTGGGTTTGCGGCTACAATTGATTGTTGCAATTGGTTGAATTTTTAGATTATAATATGTTAGTTTCTCCTCATTTCGTTGGGCTACAGCAACGTAATTGGTTGCCCTGTTTTTTATTGCTCATGAAGTCCCGTGATCCATATTTCAAAAAAAATAAAATAAAATAAAATTAATAGACGGAGTTCCACCGAAGCAAGTCATGTTCTGGATTACTTGTGAAATCTGAAGGCTATTGCATATGTGATTTTGGCTACAGTGTTTTAATCATTGTTTGTTTGAATATATGATTGAAGGGGGCAACTGCTTGATTAGTGGAAATATGGCCATCAAGATGACAAGCGGCCATTTGAAAAGACCACTTTTGATCTGATTAATTTTGTAGTTCTGCTACTGCCTGTCCAGTAGAGTGATCACCTTAGAGTGACGACTGACTTTTACTCACGTATATGCAACCATGGCATTCATGTTATGCAGTTTGTGGTGTCACTTGAATAGTGACTATACTATAGTCTATTGAAGATGACCTGTCTACTGGACCCATTTTATACAGGTGAACCTAAGCATCTAGAAGCATGTATGAGTTGAGGGTTTATTGCTGGATTTTGGATATATATATATATATATATATATATATATATAACCCTATTAAATGACAGCAGGTTTTGTGTGTTGAAATTCATATGCTTGGTTGATTAATTGTATATGAACAATATAGTATATGTAATATAGTGCGATTTTTTTGTGTGTGTTGAAATTCATATACTTCATTATTATGTCAATTGGAGTTGTTGTTTTGATGAATGTTTTGGGGAATTTTAATTCAAATATTGGTATGTTTATATATATTTTGATATAAATTAATTGAAGTAATATGTCACCAAAGTGACCTCTTTAGTGGAAATTAATTTATAGTGAAATATAAGTAGTTATGTGTGTGTAACTTACGTAAATATTGATTGGCCCAAAGGAAGATTTATATTTAATAGAATTACATATACACTTGTAGTAATAAATACGTGATAACTATTTGGTTTTACATGTGAGCGATAAATCAGCTCAAAGGAAGATTTATTATTCAACATATTACTTTATTATCAGTGTTTGATTACCATACCAAAATATCACTTACAAGTTAATATTTTATCCAAAGATGAAATATTAATGGAGTGTCCGATATCTTGAGATGGGGTTTACTTTTATTTGAATTTATTATTCCATTTTGGTTTCCACTTATGTGAGCTTGTTTGTTTGGTTTGTTTTGTTCTCTATTTAGTTTATGCTTTTGCTACTAATATCATTGCTAGCATCAATTCTATTCCTATGCTGAATGGCACAAATTTTAAAGTATGGCAAGAAAGTATCTTAATTAGCCTTGGAGTCATGAACCTAGACCTTGCATTAAGGGTTGCTAAACCTGCTGATCTCACTAATATGAGCACCTCATATGAAAAGAGGGAGATGGAAAAGTGGGAAAAGTTTAATTGCATAAGTCTAATGGTCATCAAGCGTGCCCATTCTAAAAGCTTTTAGGGGCACCATGTCTGATAAGATGGATATTGCTAGGGCTTTCCTTGAGGACCTTGAGAAGAGATTTGCTAAGAATGAAAAGGTTGAAACTAGTACAACCTTAACAAAGCTCATCTGAATGAGGTACATGGGTAAAGGAAACATAAGGGAGTACATTATGGAAATATCTCATCTTACTTCAAAATTAAAGGTAGTCAAGTTGGATTTGTCTAAACCTTGTTAGTGTATTTGGTTTTGATATCCCTTCTAGCACAGTTTAGTCAGTTCAAGGTGAGCTATAATTGCCAAAAGAACTTATGGCCCTTTAATGAGCTCATTACACATTGTGTTCAAGAAGTGGATAGATTGAAGTAAGAGAAAACAGAGAGCGTTCACGTAGTCTCCACCTCAAAGGACTAGAAGAAAGACAACTGAAAAAACCCCTTATGAGCTTTAGACGGCAAAAAGCCTAGTTTAAAGTATTTACATATTTAGGGATGTCCAGCTGAGGTAAGGCCTTATAGACCAAACGAAAGGCAACTGGATTCTAGAACTATCAGTTGTTATTTAATTGGATACTTTGAAAGATCTAGGGGTTACAAATTTTATGATCCCATAACTAAGTCTATTTTCAAGATAGGTAATGCTCGGTTCTTTGAGGATGTCCAGTTTGCCGGGGGAGAAAGAGTTAGAGACTTTGTCTTTGAAGAGTAATATGTTAATATTCCTTCGATTGCTATTGACAATGATTAGGAACAGCTTCCTATACTTGACATTGTTCAAGAAGCAACTTCAAATCAAGATAATATAATTGAATCTCCTACTTAGGTTCAAGAAGTTATTCCAGAAGAACAAACTCTACAACCTCAAGAACTAATGCCATTAAGAAGATCCACTAGAGAAAGGAGAAGTGCGATTTTGGATGATTATATTGTATTTCTCCAAGAACATGATGTTGACATTGGAGTGATGGAAGATGATCTAATCAACTTCCGTCAAGCCATGGAAATTTCTAACTCTCAAAAGTGAATTGATGCCATAAATGAAGAGATTAAGTCTATGAAGGACAATGATGTCTGGGATCTTGTCCTATTACCTGAAAGTGCAATACCCATGGGTTGCAAATGGATTTTTAAAACCAAAAGGGATTCGAAGTGCGATGTAGAGAGATATAAAGCATGTCTTGTTGCTAAGGGCTTCACATAGAAAGAAGGCATCAATTATAAAGAGGATTTCCCTTTGGTTTCATTGAAAGACTCCTTCAGGATTATAATAGCTTTGGTTGCATATTTTGATCTTTAGCTATATCAGATGGATGTTAAGACTGCATTTCTCAATGGCAACATTGATAAGACTATTTATATGGTGTAATCAGAAAACTATGTGTCAGGTGATGCAAAGTCAATAGTTTGCAAATTAAAGAAATCCATTTATAGGCTTAAGCAGGCATCTCGTTAATGGTATTACAAATTTCACCAAGTAATTATCTCGTTTGATTTTGAGATGAATTTGATTATGATTGTATATACCATAAGTTCGGTGGGAGTAAGCATATTTTTCTAGTTTTGTATGTTGATGACATATTGCTTGCCAGCAATGATGTAGGCTTGTTGCACGAAACCAAGAGATTTTTAGCAAGAAATTTTGAGATGCAAGATCTTGGTGATGGAACTTTTATATTAGGGATTCAGATACACCAGGATTGTTCTCTAGGTATCCTTGGATTATCACAAAATGCCTATATTAAAAAAGATCTCAAGAGATATGACATGTAGGATTGTAAACCAGGTGATACACCTATAGTTAAAAGGAGACAAATTCAGTCTCAATTAATGCCCCAAAAATGCTTTTAAGGAGAAGAAAATGCAAAAGATTCCTTATACACCAACAGTAGGGTGTCTAATGTATGCTCGAGTTTGTACGCATCCGAATATTGTGTACATTGTTAGAATGTTAGGCAAATATTTGAGCAATCCAGGAATAGTTTATTGAAAAGGCAACCAAATGAGTCATGCAGTATCTATAAAGAAAAAAACATTACATGCTCACATATAGAAGATTAGATAAATTAGAGATCATTAGGTACTCAGACTCTGACTTTATCGAATGCCAAGATAGTATGAAATCTATGTTGAGCTATATCTATCTATTTGCTGGAAGAGCTATTTCTTGGAAAAGTGCTAAGCAAACACTTTTAGCTCCTTCCACCATGGTAACTGAGTTCATAGCATGTTATGAGGCATCTAATCATAGAATATAGCTATGGAATTTTGTTATTGAGCTACAAATTGTGGACACAATTAAAAGGCTACTTAAGTTATTTTGTGACAATAAGTCAGCAGTCTTATATTCTAACAACAACAAGAGCATGAAAAAGTTAAAGCATATAGACATTAAGTTCTTGGTTGTTAAAGAAAGAGTTTAGAGTGGTCAATTATCTATAGAGCATATTTGCACAAACTCTATAATTGCGGATCCGCTAACTATAGGACTACCACCCAAGGTCTTTCATGAGCAAACTATTCATATAGGTGTCATGTCATTTGAGGACATTCAGTTTTAGTGGGAGTTTGTAATTCTAAATGCTTTTTTGTATAGACACTTTTTCAGTTATTTCAGTTTGTGATATCTTAAGGTTATTTTCTACATAAATAAAGTCTCTTTTGGTTTATCCACACTCTGATTTAGGTATGGTTTGATCTCACTAAAGTTTAAAGTGGACCAGTTGGAAATAAGCATGTTTAGATCACATTACATGTAATTTCGATGCTACACATCCATACTAGATCTATGTCATTTGGTTATGTCGATATATGTGATCAAGGATAGATTTAGTTGTGATATATATAGCGAAAATCACCTTGGTTCTATGTTGAAATAATTAATGGATGAGATTGTTTAAAATAATTTTGGTTATGGTAGCAAAATATTTGAGCTCATAAAGTTATATTATGGCATACAATTATAAGGTGATTTATATATATATGTAGTACAAGTGGGTGATTGTTGGATTTTAGACTTTAATATATATATATATATATATATATATATTAATAATAATTGTGTGCAATTTGCTATCGTAAAAAGGCTTGGCCTAAATTAAAGTGATCTGATTATTAGGTGGGCCTAAGTTATCTTACAAAGTATGTGCTTATATGTGTAGATACTCTAAATTGTAATTTCTAATTTTATGGTGGGTCAAATTAGAAATAAAGAAAAGATATATAGTTATATTAGCGCTATGGTCTTTGAATTATGCATATGATTTTTTTCTAATATCCTATCATTAGAAAAGAGAGAGTGGCTTCTCTCAAACATTATATGCATTAATTTGAAAGATCAATAACCGCAAGACTCAAAAGGATTTCATTGGTATTCATGGATCCAGGTACATTTCTACATATAGATTGATTTTTTAATGATTTAACATGATAGTCTAGGGTTTTATATGATGGATTTCACGTATCTAATTTAGTTCTAACAATAAATTCTCCCCATGGCGACATAGAGCTTGAATAATCAAACTATTGTCACCCTCAGTCAAAATTCTTTCCCAACATTTTTTAGATCCCATTTTACATGGTTAAATTCCTTTGTAGCTCCAGCCTTAGTTGATTCTAGTGAGAGTGGCAAAGAAATAATCTTGGAAATCCAAGTATGACATTGCCTTATGTGACTCCAAGCAACAACACCAAGGCTAACTGTTTGTGTATGCTTAAAAATTGTTGAATCAAAATTAATTCTCACATAACCCTCTTTTGGTGCCCTCCATACAATTATGCTGGCCGGTTTATCAATATGAGCTATGAAATGAAATTAGCATTCCAACTCTTTTGGTGTCCTAATTTGCAAGTAGATTACATGATTAACTTTGCAATTAATATTAGCATTCACAGTTAAAGTGAATAATATTATATTTGTTGGAAACTAGGCTTCTTTAAGCAAATTTTTAAGTGGACTTAAAGCATTAACTTCTAAGAAATTAGAAATCATTGTAAACTATGTTGTGGACAAATATCAACAATGATTAATTTGCCAAAATCTATTTCAAGTGAATGGAAAATTAATGGTCAAAGGAAACTACTTGATAATTGACTAAGAAGACTAAGAAAGAAGCCAATATGTTGGGAAAAAAGAGACTCCTCCCACATTAGAAGATGAGTAAAAATTGGACCAAAAAAAATGACTCAGGTATGGAGGTAAGGGATGGTCCCTTGGGGGTACCACAACAGTTTGAAAGAGATGACCTGCATAATGGTAGGTTCAATCCAAGCTACAAATGCATGCACTGCTACCCATTTGCTTGACGGGCTCGGCTTGGCATAGCATAGCTAGGTTGGGCTTGGCATGATTGTGGTGTGGTCATAGTCTTGGAATTGAGATTGAGATGGAGCTTGAATTAATTGAAATTGGGTCTTTAGTCAAATATTAACTTTTTGGACCAAATTCCATTTGACCTTGATTTATTTTTGGCCTAATGAAATAATTCTCCAAACTCTTCAGTTTTGACCAGATGACTAGATTATTGAAATTTTTGGAAATTGATTTCAGCTTATGGGAAAGCTAAAAATGAGTAGAATAACTTCTTTAGATGGTGCCACAGAAGGCAGATGGTGTATTTGGACCGAATCCTTCAACCTGCTTGCATTAGAAAAGCAGCTACTGCTTTGAAAAATGGCTACCACTTTTGACCACCAACTACACCTTAGTCCTTTAAATTATTCCCGACTATGCATCAATACAAACCAATAATTTTCATTCAGCATTTTTTGCATTGTCTTGTCCAGTAACAAAGAGAGCTATAGTATGCTTAAGTTCAATTGGTTAGATGATTTGTAGTGCTGCTATCATATGAATTAGTCATTTTATCTTGGAAAACGATAGTCAGTTGCCATTAGCACTAATGTAGGGCTAAGTCATCTTAAAGATAGAGAGCTCTACTCTCGCTTCGACTACCTGTTGATAAAAATATCTACTACTGAAATAACAATTTTAAGACGAATTACTATTTCTATGATCATGGCATCCAACCAACTTTCTATTCCTCCAACTGCCATAGCTGCTTCTATCATTATTGGCTTTAAGAGTTGGTAGCAAAAAATGTTGTTTTACCTCACAACTTTGAGTCTTGTTAGTTTCTTGAAAAAAGATGCTCTTGTTGTACCTAAAGAGGACACTAATGTCTAAAAACGGGTAGCTTTTGATGCCTAGAATCAAAGTGATTTTCTATGCCAAAACTACACCCTTAATAGACTGGATGATTTCTTATATAATGTCTATAGTCTTATTAAGATAGCTAAAGAGCTATGGGAATTTCTTGATAAGAAATACTGAATTGAGGATGCTAGTTTGAAGAAATTTATGGTAGCCCAATTTCTGGACTGTAAGATGTGGATTCCAAATTATCATTCAAGAATTGCAAATTATTCTTCATAAAAGTCATGTTGAAAATATGGTCTTAAGCTAATCATTTTAAGTAGCTGCAATGACTGAAAAGCTACTGCAATTATGGAAGGATTTCAAAAAACACCTCAAACACAAGGTAAAAGAAATAGGTCTTGAGGATTTGATTGTCGAACTAAGGATTGAGGATGATAATCGGACGTTTGATGTCAAGACAAGCAAGATTAAAATGGAGGCCAAGGCTAACTTAGACAAACCAAGCTCAAATGGAAGCAAAAAAAGAGAGCGTTAGGAGACCGGTCAAATTGGCAAAGGCAATAAATTTATAAGATTCCAAGGGAACTGCTATAATCGTGGAAAGCCAAAATACAAGGCCAAAGATTGTTGGCATTTCAAAGAAGAACAAATCGACTCAAGCTCATATGACTAAGGAAAAGATTATACCTCTAGATTTATTAGAGCTAAATCTCTCAACAGTAGTTTTTGAAGCCAACATCATTGATAATTCGCGAAAATAGTGGATTGACACCGGTACCTCTTGGCACATTTGCTTTGAAAAGTCAATGCTCTCAACTTATACTCCAATCATTGAAAAGAAACTATATATGGGAAATTCAGCAACATCTAACATTGTTGGAATGGGCAAGGTTGTTATGAAGATGACTTTTGGCAAGGAGCTAATGTTAAATGAAATTCTTCATGTGTTAGACATTGGCAAAAACTTAGTGTCAAGTTTTCTATTAGTAAAAAATAATTTTAAACTTGTATTTGGGTTTGACAAGTTTGTGCTCTCTATGAATAGCCTGTTACTAGAAAGAGGCTATTTAAATTTAATGTAATGCCTGTAATAAAAACATATATATATATATATATATATATTATTGAATAATAAAGCCTCTAGTTTTGCTTACTCAACACTTTTCGCATTTGGAATTGCTGGCTCCATTTCAAATTAACACAACTCATAAGTGTGAAATATTTGTTGAGGCTAAAATAGCTAAAGCTCCTTTTTACTCAGTTAAAAGGAGCAAGACACCTCTAAAATTAATCCATGGTGATATTTGTGACTTGAAGCTTGTGCAAACCACACTACAAAAAAAAAAAAATTAAATATAGTTAGGGTGTATAACACCCCCCCCCCACCCTGATGGAATTAGTGAGGGTTCAAAAAACCCTCATAGTGACATGTTCTGCTAATTTCTAGCATGGGTTTTGGAGCAACTGCCATTACAACCCTTGCTAATAGTTAAGTAAATCTATGAGGGTTATTTTATTTTTATATTTAATAGGGGTTTAAAATCCTTGCTATTATTAAGACGTATCATGTCATGTAATTTTTATTGGGGGTTCATTAAAATATGTTATTTTTTTGAGTTTTAGTAGGAGTTTTACACCCCCTCTTTTATTAAAATTTATTATTTGAATAAAAAAAATGAGATAATTGTGGTGGGGGTTTACAACCCCCACAATATTTTTTTTCTTAAAACTTATTTTTTGGTTTATTTTTTTATATCCCCATATGCCATTTCATTTACCTATCAATAGAACTACATTATCAAAATTCAATTGAATCAATCAATTCTAAAATTGATTTCTTGGAGTTGAGTGTCAAAAACATCCATCATTCTAAAAAACATCAACATTGCCAAAAACATCAATATTTTTAAAAATGTCAATATCGTAATTCAGAATGTAGTAAGAGAAATGTTCAACTTAGTTTTTTATATCGATTCTAATATATATTAAACTACATGTTATTTGTCAATAAACACCACAAAGAAGTAGCTATTAAGGAGCATTGGTGTGAACTTGATTGTTAGCACTTGAAGTCTTCCAATTGAAGAGTAGGAGGATCATGTTGTGCATCACACGGTTGTGCCTATGGGGGAAAAAATAGGTATTTCAAAGATTAAAACACCAAACATTTAACAATTAATCAAGTCTCTAGCAAGAGTTTTAAATAGTATTATAGGGCTTAAGAAAGATAAACAAGGATAATTCAAGATAAATTCCAATAAACAAATGGCACATGATAAACAAAAAAGAATTAGCAAACAATTATAAACAAGCTACCAATGTTAAGCTATATGCCCTTAAATTAGGAAATACCCTCCAGCAATAACATGTATGTAGTTCCACTAGCAACAACGAAGTCTCTTGTTTTTTTTTTCCTTTTTTTTGGGTGTAAACTAAACTAACAAATCAAGTTCCAATATTGCAAAATCCAAGGGCTAACTTTGCACCAAAATGATAAAAAAAACAAGAAGATATCTCAAAGCATGTAGAATAACTTCCAATAGGATTCTAAGTGCCACAAACAAAATTCCATGTCAAAATACACTTCTAAATCAAGCAAATTTCAATAGCTTCATTTTAAATCAAGAAAATTTCAGCATGATAGTTTCAATTCAATTTCAGTAACAAGACCACGCACTGCAGTCATTTGAAAGTCAACAAAGGGGTCCATCACTCATTCAGAAAGAAGGCTAACAATCCATCACTTTGTTCTATAAATTATTTGGGCAGTGCATATATTCTATCAAATAATGATAAGAAATACCTAAAATGACCTCATATATATCAAAACAAAAAGAAATATAAAAGTTCGAATTTACCTAGTTTCATTTTGTTCAATTCTTACAACAAATATATTTTCTTTCTAAATGAGTAAATGGCCAACAAATGAGTAATTTGCTTAGTAGATTCTTTAAACATCTTTGCAGTTAGTACACAATATTACTTGTGGAATCCCTTTGACCATTGCTTATGCAATTACCTTACATCAACTTAGCAAACAAATAAACGCAATAAAAAATGATAGAGGTGGAGAATATACTGAACTATTTGAAGAATTTTGCTCAAATTCTGGCATTATTCATCAAATGATGGCTTCTTACTCACCTGAATCAAACAAAGTTAATAAATGTAAAAATATAACTCTCATGGAAAAGATGAATGCTATGTTGATTAACTTTGGGTTACCTCAGAACATGTAAGGGAAGCTATTCTTTAGACTAACCACATTTTGAACAAAATACCCCACAAAGAGAAAAGTGAAACCTTTTATGAATTATGGAAAGATCACAAACCATCTTATAAATATGTCAAAGTGCGGGAGTGCTTGGCTGAGCTGAAGGTACCTAAGCCAAAATAGCTAAAAGTAGGGCCTAAGACTATTGATTGCATATTTATCGAATATGTACACAACTATAGCACTTATAGTTTCTTGGTGTATAAATTAGCAATTTCTAATATACATGAAGGAATGATCATTGAATTTAGGAACGTTATACTTTTGAAAAATATTTTTTCTTATAAAAATAAGGAAGAAATGAGTTCTCATAAAAGAATTCTGGAATAAAAAAATGGTTCTCAAACTAATGAAAAATCAAGACGAAGAAAGGGTTAGAACGGCAAAAACATTTGGCTTAGACTTTCTAACTTATATGTTAGAAAATAAACCACAGAGCATTGTCTAATCCAAAAGCACCTTTATGGAAAGAAGCTATCAATAGTGAAATAGAGTCCATAATACAAAATCATGTATAGGAGCTCACTGATCTCCGAGCATGCTAAAAACTATTTGGTTGCAAGTGGATTCTTTGAAAGCAATACAAAGCCGATAGCTTTATAGACAAACACAAGGCTAGGTTGGCAGCAAAAGGGTTCAAACAAAAGGAAGGACTTGATTTCTTTGATACTAACTCAATAGTGACAAGAATCATATCTATCAAAGTGCTCATTGTAATAGTAGTCCTGAATAACCTTGAAATACATCAAATGAATGTTAAAACAACCTTCCTGAATGGTGAGTTAGACGAAGAAACCTCTATGGAACAACCTGAAGGATTTGTCATCCCTGGATAAGAAAAGAAAGTGTGCATGCTTGTTAAATCGTTCTATAGGCTTAAACAAGCTTCGAAACAATGGCATGAAAAATTTCAAAATAATATTGTCAAATGGATTTAAGATAAATGAATGCAATAAATGTGTATACATCAAAGGCACTCAAAGTGAATTTGTTATAATATGCCTGTATGTTAACAACATGTGGATAATGGGTATCAATCAAGCTTGACTACCAAGAAAATGCTTATGAAGCATTTTGACATAAAAAGATATAGTGTTGCTGATGTTATACTAGGGATCAAGATAATTAGAATGTCAGACAGATTGATTCCAGCTTAATCCCACTACGTTGAGAAATTCTCAAGAAATTTAATGTATGACAGTTCTCCTGTAAAAATGCCCACGGATCCCAGTTAACATCTGAGCAAAAATAATGGCAAAACCTATGTCTTAAGTAGAATATTCAAGAATAATAGGTAGTTTGATGTTTCTAACAAACTATACTCGCCTCGATATTGCATGTTCTATAAACAAGTTAAGTAGATTTACAAGCAATCTTAGCAATGATCACTAGAAGGCATTGATGAGGATACTTAGATTTCTTAAGTACATAATGGATTATGGATTACACTACACTAGCTATCCAACTATACTAGAAGATTGTACTAGAAGGGAATAGCAATGCTAACTGGATATTTGATACGAAAGATATAGAGTTCACAAATGGATATGTATTCACACTCAGTGGAGCTACTGTGTCTTGGAAGTCCTCTAACGAACATGCTTTGCTCGTTCTACAATGGAGTCTAAATTTATTACTTTAGACAAAGTAGGAAAAGAAGCAGAATGGCTTCACAATTTTCTAGAAGACATCCTTGTGATAGTTAATCAGCAATCGAAAAGGCTCACAACAGCATGTACGATCATAAATCTCCTGACATAAGATGACGACACAATACCATTAAGGCAATTGATCGCAAATGGGATAATCTCACTCGGCTATAGGAAGTCCAAGAAAAATTTAGTAGATCTATTAATAAAGGGCCTACCCAAAGATCAAGTAAAATGATTGTTAAGAGGAATGGAACTAAAACCCAGAAGTTTTAAAACCAACATAGCAAATACCTAAGCATGATGATTGGAGATCTCAAGAACTTAGTTCAATAAGATAGCTAATCTATGACGGTTCATGTGCGTACTTTGACCTATTCCAATTACATGAAGTACTACTTGCTACATTAGTACAGGGTTGAGTTTTGACTCTTAATGATTTTCAAAGCTAGTATACTGGAGTATAACAGGATACTCTTTGTGGGAGATCACCTATATAAATGTGAAGTAGGGATGCTTTATCTTGAACACTTATGAATTCAAGATAGATGTCCATAGCCAAAATGGACATAATTGAAATGTACTAAAAGCATATGAACAACTATTGTGTGGGTACTGTTGTCTTGGTTTACACCAACGACTGAATAATTCAAGAATATTGTGCACATTGATTAGCCAAGTAACCTAGATAGAACTTCACCAAGAAGATTCAAAGCCATAAACCACCTATCCTAATGCAATAGTTGTTTGCCTGAACTCTCTTGCATCTACATGAGCATTTGCATTATCACTCGCATATATATTCATTCATGTGGGGGACTATTGGAATTGGCCTTCTTTGACCAAATTTTTAAGTGGGCTTAAAGCATTAATTTCTAAAAACATTGTTTAATCATTGTAAACTACGTCATGGGTAGATATCGAAAATATTGTTAATTAGCTAAAACCAATTTCAAGTATATGAGAAATTGGTGGTCAAAGTGAGCTACTTGATAGTTGATTAAGAATAATAACAAAGAAGGGTTGGGAAAAATGAAGCTCATCTCATATTGACAGATGAGCAAAAGATGGATCAAAATATATAACTCAAGTGTGGAGGTAACAAATAGGCCCCTTTGGGTACCATAAGTGTGAGGGACTGTTAGAAATTGGCCTTCTTTGATCAAATCTTTAAGTTGGCTTAAAGCATTAATTTCTAAAAATTTGTTAATCATTGTAAACTATGTCATGGGTAGATGTCCACAATATAATTAGTTGGTCAAAACCAATTTCAAGTGAATGAGAAATTGATAGTCAAAATGAGCTATTTGATAGTTGGCTAAGAAAACTAACAAAGAAGGGTTAGGAAAAAAGAAACTCTTCTCACATTGAAAGATGAGCAAAAGGTGGATCAAAGTAAATAACTAAAGTATGAAGGTAAGGGATAGGCCCCTTTAGGGTACTGCAAGTATTTGGAGGGAAGAGGACCTACAAGATGATAGGTTCAATCCAAGACACACGCGTGCACACTACTACCCACCCGTCCAGCTGGTCGGCTAGCTCGACTGGGCTTGGGCTTGTTGTGGTTGTGGTTTGGTCATGGGCTTGTTGTGGTTGTGGTTTGGTCATGGGCTTGGGATTGTGATTGAGATTGGGCTCGAATTAAATTGAAGTCGGGTCTTCAGTCCAATAGTAACTTTTTGGATCAAATTCTATTTGGGCCTAATATATTTTTGGCCCAACGAACTAATTCTCCAAATTCTTCAAGTTTAATTAGATGACCATATTATTAAGATTTTTGAAAATTGATTTCAATTTATGGGAAAGCTCAAAATGAGTAGAATAACTCCTCTAGCTGGTGCCACTAAAAGGTGGAGGATGTATTTGGACCACATCCTTCAACCTGCCTACATTGGAAAAGTAGCTGCTGCTTTGAAAAATGGCTACCACTTTTGATCTCAAGCTGCATCTTAGCCCTTTAAATTTTTCCTGACTTTGCATCAATACATCTAGCAATTTTGATTCAACATTTTATGCACTGTCTTGTCCAGTAACAAAGAGAGCTTCAGTATGCTTTTAAAGATAGAAAGTTGTTGTTAGCATTAGTGTAAGGCTAATTTCTTTTAAAGATGTTGTTAGCATTAGTGTAAGGCTAATTTCTTATAAAGACAGAGAGCCTCATTCTCACCTCAACTGCCTATTGATCACATATTTCCACTAACAAAATAACAATATTAATAGCACCTAGCTACCAATATTATGGCTAAAAATTAACTCAATCATAGTTGCATTAAAGAAAAGATATGTTAGAACTTATTTAAGTCTAACCACGAATGAATTCTTTATAATTATGGGTATCTAGATGATCAAGTAATCTATTTCAAATTAAAATATATGATTCTCAATGATACCCAAAAAATAAATAATTACATATGATAACGTGTACATAATATATATAACTTAAACACATACTGGAGGGTATGTTCTCATCAAAGTATGTAACCAAAATTTGGTTAGGATCTAACATTTCCTCAACATATTTCGTTAAGCAGTAAAAATGATGCACTAAAAATGCTCATTATGAAAACAATAATGAAAACAAATACTAAAAGGACATTGACAAGAAAAGTTAATGGATAATTCTTTCTAATCAAATACAAATGTCAAACTAGTATACACATTCGTAGGCATCATGTTCACGCATCTCGATACACACACACTATTAAAAAAAAAAAAAGAACTTTCTACCTCATCAATATAGTTTATTTCAATATTTTTTTTTTATCATTTTTTCAACTTTTATCTTTTAAAAGGCATTCAAATATTAAAATATTTGGTGACATAATCAACTATATTGTTAAGGGTACTGAAAATGACAATTAATTTCAAATTAGAGAGTTGTGACACCAATTTTGAATAATTTAAATTTGCGCTCAAGATGAAATACTAACATCCAATAAAATTATGAGTATAATTGTAATTGAGTTGAAAAGTTACACAAGTTACATTTCATTTATCCTAATATTGAGGTTATGTTATTCAATTCTCTATGTGAAGGACATTTTAATATTGTGTTTTTTAAGATATAAGTATTTCATTATTCAAGTTTTGTTTCTATTTCATGGAATGGAGAAGGAAATGGGATTAGAAAGAATAGAAGGTAGCTGTTACTAATTTCATATTTACAAGTCCTAAATAGAGATTAGTATACAAGTTCGGCTGTAAATTCTTCTTTTAATCTTCCATTCAATTTTTGAGTTCACAAATAATTCTCATTTATTTGCCATTGAAATTACTCCATGTTTTATATTGCTTTTATTTGAATTTTTTACTATCAGTTTTATATATTTTGATTAGTTTGAAAATCGTTGCATGTTATTTGATGTGGTTTATAATGTTTAATATTTAATTGTATTATTTGTAAAATTAAATCGTTTTAATATATATCATTAAAACTAATTTTGATGTTATATAAGAACTTTGATGTTATATATGATAAATAAATTTATGTACGTAGAGAAGAAGTACCATAATTATTAGTGCATATATATATATATATATATATGAATGTATCCAAAGTAAAAAAGAAGAAAAGTTGGTATCCAATATTGATCATAGTAAAAGATTTATAAACATATTTTGAATATGTAAAAGTTTTAATTAGAGTTAATTACCTACATCCCCAAAGATTTAGCATAATTATCTAAAAGTTCACATGCTTGCGATAACTATCATTACCACCTAACCCCTCGCCCCAACGTTAACTTTTAATCATCAAAATTGACAGAATTTGTAAAATATTCATTTTACCTTTCACTGAAAAAATTAAAAAAAAAATTCAGAAAAAATGAAAAAAAAATCAAAATGGCAAAATTAACCTTATTTAATAAAATTATAAAAATACCTTTAAGTCATAAAAAATATATATTAAAAATATTTAAATATTTATGTACATACATAATATATATAACATACATATAAACATAAGAATATATAGTATATATACGCATAAACTCCCACCCCCACTCCCACTAGCCAGATCTGACCCCCTGGCGGTCGCTACCAACAACCGTCATGGGCTGCCTGCTGCCATGGGCAATAGCCACCGGCCATGGCCAGAAAAAAAAAGGGAGCTTGGCAGGAAGAAAAAAAAAAAGGGTGGAGAGAGGATCGAGAATGTGTATTTTTAATTAATAAAAAATTAATTTAAATATATATTGAAAATAATTTTACTTATTTATTCTTAATTAATATAGTATTTTATTTTTCATTTATTTTGCCATAATTAATTTGACAAATTTAACATTTTTCTAAATTTTAGATTCTTATTATTTTTGTAATTATTAATTATTTTAATATTATTAGGAATGTAATTTAGTATTATTAAAATTATATTGTTCAAAATGATAGATGTTTTTAACCTTTCGCTTATTTTACATTTTTAATTATTGATAATTTTAATTAAATTATTTTAAATATGTTTATTAATATTATTTAGATTTAATTTTACTAATTAATAAATAAATTCAACCAAAGTCAAAATTATTAAGTTATGTAAAATAATATATTTTTATTTTTATTTTTTTAATATTCTCACTTATTTTATTTATTCATTAATAAGTAAATTCAACTTAATCTAATTAAATAATTTTATTTATATTTATTATTTTAATATTATTGGGTATATATTTTAAAATTTTAAAATTATATTATTAAAGCGATGTATTTAATTTTTATTTTTATTTTCTAATTTGTTACTTATTTTATTTTAGTTAATAAATAAGTTCAATTTAATTTTATTAAATTATCTTTAAACCAAATAGAATTTAAAAATTATTCCATATTTATGAAATTTATTACTAATAAATTATATTTAAGTTTATTATAAATAACTTAAATAATATTAAAATTACATTCCAATGATGTGAAATTTATTATAAATAGGCCTAAGGGCATTTTTGTCTAAAAAATAATTGAAACAGTAATTGGGGCCATTTGTAGGTTTTCATATAAATTTTATAATTACATTAGCAAATTTTTTAACAAAAAAAAAAAACAAAGTCAAATATATATATATATATATATATATATATAAAAGATGGAGCAAAGTATTAGAAGCGACGTTTGTGATTTTCACAAACTTGTGGACTTTGAGATAATTAGGCAAACCTCAGGGGTTTAGGTAATTAACCCTTTTAATTAAAATAGCATTCTTATCTAAAAGCATTTACCAATGCGTTTGTGTGCTTAAGATCCAAGGTTCAAATCTCAATGAAACTAAGATAAATGTGTCCTAATAAAGAATTTGTAAACAAAATGATACCATTCTCAAAGAATTCTTATTTTAAAAAAAAATGATATCCTTAACATTTGAGAATATACTATATCTCATAGTATAATAAATTTAATTATTCTTTAATTTGTAAAGTTCTTATCTCAATTTTCCAGTGTTAATCACACATTTCAAAAAAAGTGACAAATAAAGATCAATCTTCCATGCACAACAGGTGTTGCCTTTACCGGCAATAACAGAAGGTAACATCATCTCCTAAAATGGAAACAAACCTTGGAAGTTTTAGAAACCAAAAAGAAGCGTGCAGAAATTTCAAGTAAATGATATTCAATAGAAATAGCAGGAAATAAATGAAAAACCAGCGAAGGCTCACCATGTTAAACTAATTAGATGTTTTTCTAATGCTTCTTGACAGAATGAAGGCCCACATTTTCTAACGGTTCAACAAACTGCTGGATCAACAAGTAACAAAAAGAAGTCAAGTTCCACAACCACTTGCTCAGCGTTGCTGGTCAAGAACTAATAGCATCCGTCTCAATCGTTCAGATCTCAGAATGCTCATCTGGTGGAGTTCTTCCAAAATGCCAATATACCCACTCAATGGTCTTCCCGGTGCTGTAGCTCTGTATCCAAGCCTCAAAGCCTCACAAACAGAATGGCGGACATCATAACTGGAGCTTCCAAATGTTTTCTCAACATGATCAAGATATCCACCAAATATCCTATGGCACTCATTTGCATTCTCGACGGGCAATAATGATCCACTAGATAGACAGACGTCGTTAAATGTGAAAGGTGTCGCTGGGGGCGGCCTAGCAAATCTAACTGGCTGCCGTTGCACGTCAACAGGACTTTGAAACTTCTGAGACATTGTCTGCCTCAAACCCAACTTGGTACCTGTCTTCAGAGTATTTTCAACACCGGGGCAGAGTTTGAACTTAAAAGTTCTGCATTCACCCAGAGGAAATGGCTCATCGGGTCTAGAACCTGATCCTCTTTTATTTTTGTAACCAGTGTAGTCTTCAATCTTGAAATCATTTATGCCAATTAAAAGTAATGAACACTGTGATGCTAGATCCTCGGTCCTCCAACTGTCAAATGGAGCCGTGATTTTGTGACTAACATGGATTTCACCATCAATCCACAGCATGCTGCTTGCATTCCTTAAGAATCCGCGAACCAGATTCCTATGCATCCTGTATACATGACAAAGGAAGTCCATTGATGGCTGAAGAGAAAAAAAATGTAGGCAAACATTAAAACAAAAGTTTTCTCACCCAGCAAAATTTTAACCATGTTATATCAGAGACGTGAAAATAGCCTTATCTTAAACATAAAATACACCATAGCACCTAAAACACCAAATTCAAGTCCTAATAAACCAAATTAGACATACACCAAATACAATGTAGTTCATCTCATCATCCCTTTTGCAAGAATAGAGGCTTAAATTATAAGATGTGGATTATTTTCTTTCCCATGGAAACCAGCGTGAGGAAAGTTAAAAATAATCCCGTCAAATTTCTTCCGCCAGAGATCAGGAAGAATCCTCATTCTAGCAGCATCCACTCCATGCAACACGGCCGTCCCTAGATCTTTCAAAGTAGCCAAATTTGCTTTTGTATTCTCGTATTTCTTGATCAATTCATCTGGTTTAGTAAAAGGAATTCCTCATTTTCTAGAATCAAAACAGAGAACAGAAAAGATGACAGAGGATAAGCATGAAATATTGACAGCCATTCGTACCTAACCTCTAAACAAGAAAAAAATATTAGTCATTCAGTACACTGTATTGCAGATTAAGAACAGGCTTCGGCACAAGCCCTGAAATTAATAGAATCTCTAACCTCACGGAAATCTCGAGTTCTTAACCATTTCCAGCTATATATACGGAAACAGGAAAATCTTTATTTTGCAAGGATTATTCGGAACGGAAATCAAGTCTATCAAAAGAAATCAACAATCAGGAAGTTGAAAATGTAAGTAAGCATATAACAGTATCTTTTGAAAACAGGAGTCTTCATCTAGTAACTTTTGAGTTTTTAATGTCCCAAAATCAAAAATCCTGGATGATGTAAAGAACAACGGATGGGTATCATACACTAAGAGGATCAATAATAGAAGTAAGACGACATAAAAAACCAAAAAAGGGCTATAATACCGTAGGAGTCGAGTGAAGTGGCGACAATGTTAGCAGCGGAACCAAAAGTCATAGCCAAACACAGTGAAAAGGAGAAGTCTCCTTCGCCTACCAACAGTACATCATGGCCTGTTGAATAATGTTTTATCCATCTCTCTTCCCCTCCCCACAGTTCTCTCATATTGATGGATTTCTATAGGAAAAATGGACTGCAACGACGGATGTACTATCAGCAGATTACCTTTTTTAAGGGCTGCTGTCGCGAAATTCTGAGGGTAATTCCGAGATTCTGATTACATGGTGAGCAGTGAGCACCACCACCCACTATATCCTGCAGATGTGACGTAGTATTTGAAAAATCAGATCATTTATTAAATTAAAAAAATTATTAATTTATAATATATTGATTTAATTGGTAGTTAAATCATAATTAAATTATAATTAAATTGTAACGTTATAATTATAAAATATATATTTATATTATATATTATTTAAAAATTAATAAAATATTAAAATATAAAATATCAAAAGTTTAAAAAATATTGTCTAATATTACATCCAAATTTTATTATTTATATTATAAATAATTATAATAATTTAAATATATAAAGTCTATATTTTAAAATTAAAAGTGTATAAGTTAATTTTAAATTTTAAATTCTAAATTAAAATTTATTTTTTACTTTTAGATAGCTTGTGAAATATATTTTAACCTTCAAACTTTATATTTAGACCCAAAAATATTTAAAAAAATAATTGTATTAAAAATTAAATAAAAAAATTGGTTTGATTTAATTAAACCGTGAACGGTTTGACTGTTCAACGGTCCACCAACCAGTTTGAATGATTTTTACAAAATATAATATTTTTTTATTTTTTTTAATTTTTTTGAGAAAATCGAATCGATTCACTGGCCGATTAACTGTTCGACCGGTCTGATAGGTCGATCCGATCCGTTTTTTTAAACAGTGATGTAGTGGCAACATAGTAGTGACTGGTGGCCCACTTTTTTATTTCTATCCTTTTTTTTGGTGATCAATGGACCTTTGTTGCTTTAGCTTACTTGAGAAGTTTCATTTTTATATTGGTTCGACACTACGCGTCTTGGCCATCTCTGGATGGAATGTGTGCTTTACTTGGTTGTACCATTTTCTGTTTCATTTCTCCGATGTTTCAAAAATAATTATAAAACTATAGGGAATATTTGGTTATATTTTTTTGTTTAATTTTATTATATGTTTATTATGTATTTTGAAAGAGTAAATTATTAAAAAATATAAAAATTATTTTTTGATATATTTGTTTATATTTTAGAGAATTTTTTTTATTGTAGCAGTTAAATCAATATTTTTTATTAGGTTTTTAAGTTGAAAAAGGAATTGAGTTATTTCTTTAATATTAAAATAATAATAAAATATATATAATAAATATATATAATATTTATATATATATTAAAAATATATAATTTAAAAAAAATAAAAATATATTTAATTATATTTTTTCAAAATAATATTATTTTAGAAAAATATAACCAGACAAAGCCATAGCATCATCCACCGAAATCAATATTATTTTGCCTCCATGGGGTCCATTTATTCATACTCTCCATTATTGGCTGCTTCTTTACCTATGGCAAATCTTAAAGTATTGCTTATGAGATTTTATATAATTCGGCTTGGTTTGGTATTGTTTTAGATATTTTAGAAAAGATGTTTTGAGAGAAGAATTTAGGATTGTGAGTTGGGGATTGTGATATTTATTTAATCTTATTTTGGGATGATTAAAAGTTATATTAAGAGAGAATAATATATTTAATTTTATTTTGGAATGTGAAATTTTATATAGGTCAAAAGATACACGTGTGTATATATATATATGTAATTGTAATGAGTATATTTGTGTTACAAAATGAATAAAATTAATGTTTTGAGAATGTTTTGAGCAAACTCTTGAAAAATAAATTGAGATGTTTAATTTCATATTTCAAGTTAAAAACTATTTTAGCAAAAACAAATCGAACAAAGTTCAAGTCAACAGTAGCTTATCTTTAATTCTTTGTATTTTTTCTAATTCTAAAGTTGAAGTTGTATTTTAAGCAGAAGATCAAAAAATGCTTTTATTATTTAAAAGTAATGTGTCAAAACAAAAGAGCTGAATTTTATAAAATGATCCATTTTTGAAAATTTTGACTTCAAATTATACGTTTTTATTTGAGAAACTTAAGATTGGTAGAACTTGTTAATATATTGTCTATCATTTTTATTTTCATTTTTTATTTTTAATATTTTTAAAAATTGAAAATTCAATTATAATTATGAAAACGAAAAGAAGATTATATTTGAATATTTTGTTTACAAATATTGATTGAGAAACTCATATTAAGTATATATAGTTGAAAATTTAGGTGATTTATTTTTATTATTTTTAAAGATATATATTATTAGTTTTAAATGGTAACGAATATTTTATGTTAAATCGAATTTGAATTGATTGATGTGATAATAAGATGATGGAGTAAAATTTAAGATAAAATTAAAAATAAAAATAAGAAATACCTTGTGCAAAAATAATTAAATAGAAGTTGAGAGTTTTCTGTTTTAAAATATTGTTGAAAATGAAAAGTAACCTGAAAATGAAAACAAACAGCCCCTTGCTCTTTTTCCAAATATTGGTAAGTAAAATACTAAAATGGTTAGGCTGCGGAATATGTGAGTGTGAAAACTGTAATGACGGAGCAAAATTCTATCAAGCATATGTTTTGTCCTGTAATTCCAAAATTGGTGTTCGTAATTGGACCTCTTTGGAGGAATCCAGTTGCTTTTCTCAACTTACAATCTCTTGTGAATCCCACCAGCCAAATAATTTTGGCAAGTGCACGATATTTATGTCTGAGATTCCACACTTGAGAAACTCTAATGCACTTGTTATATTTTGTGCATACGTACGTATCATCTTTTATTTAGTTATTAATTTCAATTCCCCAAGTTAGATAAACTGAACACAACTATGCAAAATGATCATTGCAAAATTCATAATTTCTTTTTGGCCAATTTATTTTGTCAAAGCAGTTTGAACCAATTCTGCAAAGTTCACATATAGTCATACTTGCAAATATGCCAAAGAATCAAACTTGCAGACTTGGAAGACCAATAGAGGTCACAATAAAGGGCTGAATAGTGAATAGAAAGAGGACTAACTAAAATTTGCTTTGGCATTGGGGTTGAAACAATTCCAGACAATTCTTTACTCACATTTAAAATGGAAAATTAAAATGACAATAAATTAAGATTGAAAAACTTATCTTGCCGCGTCATAAATTACCTTAAGGTAGATATGGATAATGGATTGCACAAAGGGCAAATCATGCTTCAGTTCAAAAGGATAAGCATTTATTTATTTATTTATTTATACACACACTCAACAATTTTTCATATGCAAACAAACAGCTTAATAATAGCAGACCCTTTCAAGTCCAAACTTGTAGGTCTTGCTTGGATTGCAATTGAAGTTATTGTCTCCCCCAAACCCACACTTGGTTCTGTACCCTGGATAGTCAAGATGATTAAAATGGACTGCCTCGATGAGCCTAAGCCAGTGGGAAGAAGCAATAGATTCCAAATCCCATTCCTTATGAAATCCGTTGGTCTTGTGGGATATGTGAATCTCACCATTTTCGCTTATCATCTCTCTCGCATTCTTCAGAAACAGGCTCACTAGGCTCTGGTGTCGTCTGCATACACACATACCAAAGTGAACATCCATAATTAATCCGGTTGAGACTACTTAAATTTAATTATTCCGAAAAATGAAACTGCATGTGGCTCACCGAAGTTGAGATTTGCGTGGCAATTCTTTGAAAAATCCGGCGAAGGGGAAGTTGAAAATTATACGGTCAAATGTAAGATATCCAAGCAATGCATGATTTGCCATTTTAGTGGCATCTATCCCATGCATGACCTTGCAACCCCTGCTCCTTAATTCCTCAATGTTGGATGGAGTATTCTTATAATTTTCCTTCAAAAATGCTGGGAAAATTGCAACACCAAGTAGACAAGTTATGCTAAAGGCCAAATATATACCCGTACTTGGTAGAATATATATATATAGATATATATATATATAGAGAGAGAGAGAGAGATATATCTTAGATAGCAGATTATATTGTTTTACACATGCTAATGATTATTCATTGTTTAGTCCAAATTACTCGGTCAACTTCCGCTGATACTTCTAAAAGTCCCTGCATAGAAATAAAATGGAAAAGCCCATACCTTCAGAATCAAGAGAAGTGGCAATCATGTTGGAAGCCGAGCCGAAGGCCACAGCCAAACATGCAGAGAAGGAGAAATCTCCCTCACCCACCAGCAGTATCCGATGGTGGCTGCTGTAATGCTTGATCCATCTCCCTTGATCCACCACCACATTACACTTTATCATCACATCCTCTTCTGGCCTCTGATCTTCTTCCCTTTTCCCGTCGTCTGATGAGTTCATCTTCATCCCCATACTCTGTTCAGGAAAATGGATATTTTTTAGAGCTATTTCTCCTATGTGAACAGCCGAATCCTTTATCCCCTCACTCACCGTGGTGTAGGAGAGTGAGTATGTGGACTTGGGTATGGATATTATCACAGAATCCCACTTATTTCTGTTGGCCAAGTAGTTTTCCTCCGGCCATTCTTGAGAAGATAAAACATCAACATTGTCATGCTGCAACTCTTCATCATCTGTGTTTGAATCAAGCAGAAGGTCAAATGTAGTAGGCTCAATTTCCGAGCTCGAGTCCGGATATGAATCATTAATTCCAGGTGAAGAAATGAGAAGGGGTTGAACCAATAATGGATCATTGCTTGTGGTTGGTGCTGGCCTTTGAATTGGAAGAATTGGGGCTGCTGTTGTTCTTGGCCTCTCTTCTTCCCCTTTCCCGTCGTCTGATGAGTTCATCTTCATCCCCACACTATGTTCAAGAAAATAAACATTTCGAGGAGCTGTTTCTCCTATAATAACAGCCGAATCCATTATCTCCTCACTTGCCGTGGGGTAGGAAGGCGAACATGTGAACTCGGGTAAGGATATTATCACAGAATCCCAATTCTTTCTGTTGGCCGAGTTGTTCTCCTCCGGCCATTGTTGAGAAGGTACAATATCAACATTTTCACTCTGCAACTCTTCCTCGTCTGTGTTTGAATCAGGGAGAAGGGCAAATGTAGAAGGCTCAATTTTCGGGGTCGAGTCCGGATATGAATCATTAATTCCGGATGAAGAAATTAGAAGGGGTTGAACCAATGCCGGGTCACTGCTTATGGTTGGTGCTGGTTTTCGAATTGGAAGAATCGGGTCTGCTGTTTTTCTTGGTCTCGGAAGAGAGAAGATAAGCTGGAGTTTCTTCAGTAGGCCCTTTATTGCTTTGTGGATTAAACTGTGAAAGTTCAACATTTTATGTGATCTTTCAGAGTATCTGGAGGAACCGCCGTTGCGGGGGTAAAGATTCTGCCTCCGCTCAAGAACTGGATATGGATAAATTGGCCTTTCACCTTCTTCATTTTCTGGTTTCCAGCCCAGGAATCTCATGACGCCGTGGATAATTCCCATTTTTCTTGATCTTCAGAACATTTCGCAGGAATGGAGTCAGGCCTGGAGAAGAGAAATGGACTTTACTTCGTTAGGTTTTTTCTTTTGCAGAAGTTCCTCACTGTAATTAATTTCTACAGTTGATTTTTATGTTATTGAAGAGAACTAGCGGAGGATGATAGTTGAATAGCCTCTCACAAATGCTAGTTCCCGAGGGTCTCTTTTTCTTTTCATTTCGGGGTCTTCTTTTCTTTATGTTTGGTTTAAGTGCTCTTCTTATCCAAAATTATCACTATATAATTTCCTTTAACCATTTTCACACTCTTCTTTTTCCAAAATGGTTTACCTATTGTATATGTTATATGCTGCAATTCAGAACACGAATTTGTGAGATGATATTTTTTAAGCAACAAAACCAATTTAGGACAATTGCAAATCCATTCTATACTTAAGGCATCTCCTCACTCCTATAATAACATTACTTTTACATTATATTTGGTTTAAGAATTTTGATGAGGAAAGAAAAGTATTAGAGACAAGAAAAAGAAAACAAAAAAATATAAGATTTCAAATTTGTTTGGTTATTAAAAAAAATAATAAAGAAAATAATGGGAAAATAAAAGAAAGTTCAAATAAATTTTTCCTTCATTTTTCTCACCATTTTGTGAAGAAAATTTATTTTCCTTAGATACACCATATTTTTCCCAACTTTTCTTTCTTTAACATTTTTCTTGTCAACCAAACAATTAAAAGTATTTTTCTTGACATTTTCTTTTATTTTCTTCATCAAAATCTATGAACCAAACATGATGTTGAGGTATCAAATACACAGAGGAGACGAAAGGCGCAGCTATCATGTTCTGCTTCTATTTCTCACCTTGCAATCTACTTTTGCTAATATAACAGTACTTTTCTGTGAGCCAAAATATCCTTTGGCAAATTGCCAAGAATTTTATGAGGAATATTTTCCTCAAAAAAATCTCCGAAAAAATCCAAAATAATAATAAGAATAATAATGATGATGATGATACAATTTTGAGACATAAAATCCATCGAAAAATAATTTCAAAAATAGTTTTAAAAAATTGCAATGCAAATATCGATCACAAATATTTTGTTGAGAAATGAGGATTGTTATCTCGCCTTGTTGTAAGAAGTAGTTGTATAAGCTAAGCTACTTTTGGGTTTGCAGACGATGTTTATTTATGTTCTACGAATTTATTTTGGTATCATTAATAGAATTTGCAAATTAAAATCTTAAATGAAGGTTCAATAAAATCGGCTGTTGGGTGTTAGCAGAAGCACTTTCAATTCATATATTTCTATTTTTTGTTCACTTCACTTTTTTTTTTAAAAAAAATAAATTATAATACGCATGTAAATTGAGATTTCATTCGAATTAAAATTTCTTTTAATTACATTATATGAAAAACTTATACTGTTAGATCATTGACCACTCGATGATAAATATTGTGTCTAACAAGCTACACATAACTTTATTATTCACTTCATTTACCATTACGTACTTTGTCTAATTTCAAAGATCATCACTATGGCATTTTGTAAAGAATTAAAATTTTGTAAAGAAAGCATAATAACATAAAACCATGTGAAATTGTTGGTTATGCGGTTGGAAAGCTCAAAATTAAGTAAAATTAGTTCTCTTTGGCCATTATTTTCCATAAAAAGAATTTCTTTATATATAAAGATGATAAAAGAACATCTAATGAACTAATTAATGTGTTCAAAGAGTAAATTGAATGTATACAAAACATTAATGAATTCAATGTACACAAAAAATTACAAATACTATGCTTCACTATGTATTTTATTGAAAGAAACATAGATGTTCATTCTTTAAATTCATTAAGGAGCGTGCACGAAAATCTATTAACTATGACAAAACTTGCTATTGTTTGATGTCTTCTACGAATATGGGCATTTTTATTCATGGTCCAGCCTTCTCTTCTCTTCTCTCTCTCTCTCTCTCTCTCTATATATATATATATATGTTCTATTTAAGTGTATGACATTAAATCCATCTCACCATTGTTGTGGCTACTGGCTAGGCTACAAAGATTATATACGATAATTATCGACCATCATCACCTAACAGCCTAGGCTATAAGTCTGAGACTACTATCGATAACGACAAAAATAGTAATTGGGAGATTTAGACTTATGAACACACACAGACACACACATTTCTAAATAAAGTTGACTACAGTTGACCCAATAAAACTCTTAAGATCGATTCCATAGCCTTGTTTTAAAATTTTCAATGAATTGATAAGATGGTATAACTAATCATCTGCTAGTTTCGAAAATTTGCTTTAAAAATTTTCTGCAGGAGATGTATTCAACTCTATAGCCAAGCAAAATTCAACGCACAATCCGTCTGATTTTGTGTTTGAAAAATCCCCATCGTCTCAAGATGAGCTTTCCTCCCCCTCCTACTACTTAATGTTTAAGGCATAGTGTGTGTATACAGAGTGAGACAAAGAAAGCAATATGTACACATAAAAAAACAATTAAAAACTAAATCAAGCATCATACATATATATATATATATATGTATATATATAACTCATTCTATACTTTCAGATCGTATATGCTCATCGTATTTATCATGCATCGATGATGAAGATATAAGTTTAAATAGTAAAAAGAGCATCGGCAATACAGATATGAATAGTAAAATGATATTACCTAATTATCAGCAAATAAACTAATATTCATCATCATCGACGACGACGAGCGATCATCCGCAGGGCTCCATCACGAGTCAGAGATGGAGTGATTTATTATGATCAAATGGAAAAGAGAAAGTGCAGCTGTGCAGGGAAGTAAGGTGGATTTACATACAGCGCAAAAGACTTCATGCTTAAGACTTCAGTAATAGTGACGCAAAGGGAACGACGAAGACTGATCATTCTCCTTAATTTTGATTAGTTGGCACAGTGCACTGTGCACAGTCCCTAATTCAGATTGGTAAAGTCGACCATATCATGCCTCTGTACAAATATAAAGTCATCGACTACTTAAAGTGTTCATATTGTATTCTATTTTATTCACCACTTTGGAGTCTTGTGGCGCGATTAAGGATTCACAGAATATCGCTTTTGGAGAAAAAGAAAATCCATATTAAGAAAATGAAATTATTTTGGAAGCTTTCGGAAAAGAAAAAAGATTTATAATTATAAATAGTCGAAGCCCTATTTTGCACAGCTCAATTTAATTTTTTGTGTAGTAACTTATATATTTACTAAAACAACGTTGTTATTAAACGTAATAGATAAACATCGAAATAGAACTGGCCATCCGATGGCCATTGCTTGAGTAATATTCATTTTTCTTTTTAAGTGAATTATAGTCCAATGACTTAATCTAACTATTGCGGCTGCTTATTTGATTTTCAACTTCAATTTCAATTGTAATTGTTTTTTTGTCAGTTCAAATTCAGGCCAATCATATATAATTGACATCATACGTATTATTGCTTATAAAAAAACATGGCTCAGATGTTTCTTTTAAACCAAAAAAATATCAAAAATACTTAGAATTTATGTAAAACGAAAAACAAATGAAATCGAGAACTTGAAACACTGAGAAAGAGAATATAATTGCACGGGCGTTGCTTAGAGTGTAAGCATTTATCCATTAAAGGGCGAGAAAAGGCAGCAACTAATATGCCTCAAGTGATGCTTATGTTCTTTTGTGAGACACTGCCAGAAAGTTCCTCATTTCACACTAGTTCTCACTTACGTATACACACATATATACACACATATCATATTTGCGAACTGGCTAGGAAAAACCAGGCTAACAGAAACACAGGATTAACAGATCATAAGAACATATACTTTTATTTGTTGCCAACCAGGTGCTCAGTTAGCGATAGCCCTTTCAACATTTAAGTCCAAATTTATAGGTTTTGCTTGGGTTGCAATCGAAGTTATTGTCACCCCCAAATCCACACTTGGTGCTGTATCCTGGATAGTCAAGAAGATTAAAATCGACAGCTTTAATGAGCCTAAGACCCTGCAAAGAAGCAATCGTCTCCAGATACCATTCCTTGTGGAAACAGTTGGTCTTGTGGGATATGTGAATCTCTCCATTTTCACTTATCATCTCTTTTGCATTCTTTAAAAACAGGCTCACAAGTCTCCGGTGAAGTCTGCAAATATGGAGAATGAAGAAACTGCCATACTTAAAAGATTGAAGTAGTTAAAAAGTCCTGAAATTTATGACTGCACAAGAATACAAGAATGTAGGGGATAACTGACTGTAGCTGAGCTTCTCGTGACAAATTCTTGAAAAATCCAGCAAATGGGAAGTTGAAAATTATGCGGTCAAATTTAAATCCTCCGAGGAACGCATGATTCGCCATTTTGGTTGCATCAATCTCATGCATCACCTTGCACTTCCTAATGCTTAATTCCACTAAATTTGGCATCGCATTCTGATAATTCTTCACCAGAAAAGCTGAGAAAATTGCACCAAAATCACCCACAGAATAGCTAGCAAGAACCGGAACAGAGGAAGAATGTAACGTACCTTCAGAATCCAGGGACGTTGTAATCATGTTGGAAGCCAAGCCAAAAGCCGCCGCCAAACAAGCAGAGAAAGAAAAATCTCCCTCACCCACCAGCAGTATCTGGTGGCAGCTACTGTAATGCTTAATCCACCTCCCCTGCGGCGGCTGCAGCGGCCGTGCCACCATACAGTTAATCATCACCTGTCCCTTTTCTCTTTCATTTTCACCACCCTTCCCCCCCGAAGATGGCAAGATTCTAACACTTTCCTGACAGGAAACATTTTGTGGTGCCCTTTCTTTAGTAAGAACAGCTAAATATGTTTCCTTGTCTTTCACAAGTGATGATGTGTTTCTTAAGTTAGGCACAGAAATAGCTAAATATTTCCTCTGCTGGGTCTGAGTCAAGCAGTTCCCGTTCTGCCATTCATGAGAGGACGCAAAATCATTATTCCCACGAGGGTACTCTGATTTCTCACCTGTGTTTGAATAATATCTGAATGAATTTGGCGAAGAAATGGCATTGCCTCGTGTGAATAAAGGACTTCTTGCCCTACCTTTTTCCTCCTCGTCTGTTTCACTGCCCAAATATCGGATGACACTCTGCAGAATTCCCATTGTTATTGAACCCAATTCAGATCAGATATATACGTCTGGCCTGCCAGGAAAAGAGGGCTTTTATATCAAAACACCGACATGAATGATGAACGTTTTCTCTTCTCATTGACAGGTTATTAATATCCCATTGAAATTAATCTTCATTCTTCTTTTCTCGAGTAGATGTTAGAGGGGGAAGACGACGGTTAATTAAACTACCTTCTGTCGGCTTATCTTCCGAAGCACGAGCATCCCTTCCTCTACTTAATTTCTACACCTGTTTTGGTCTTATCTATTGTCATTAATTTCTACTGTGGTCAAATTTACCTGCACTGAAATCAGTTGCTGCAGACTTAATTCTTTCTAATTTTTCTTGTTGACCCATATATTTTTTTAACAGATGCTCTTCTCCCGACTAATTTGGCCTCCACAAACTATGACGATTTCTCGTCTTCGAGTTTAAAATCCATACATAAAATGGAGTATTGCATTTAAATAAACTTAGTTTCAACATTTATGTGATGACCACAAGCTAGAAGCAAGCAAAAAATTCCAAAAATGAAGGAAACAAAAGAAAAAAGAGAAGAGGCAAGAATTCACCTTATGATCAGCTAGCTCAGGCCGTGTCCCTGCGGCAACAGACGATCAAGAAAGCAGAATCGTTCGCTGTCGATCTTATCCTACGTACGTCCGTACAAGATCAGTCATCAGTTGTCCCGCGGTCGGTGCAGAATCTTGAAGCTAAATAGGAAAGATGAAGAAGAGAACCAGCAGAGAATCTGCAGGGAAAGTGAATCAATGGTGCAGAAGTCTACGAACGACCAAATGAAAGTCATTGTTCCGATTTTATACGTCCTTGGGGCTCGGTACTTACTAATTTTTCCGTTGCAATACTTGGTACTATACTTATAAGTGATTGCTGGAAAGTGGACTACCAGGCCAATTTATGTTGCAATATATGGCACAAATCTTTTCTTTGTCAATTTCAAGAGCTTTGTTTTCATTGAACAAGGATTTACACACACAAGATTATGGGACGTTTAAACAATCCGGCTTACTTCATTTAAAAAAATTTGAATTATATAAATATAGTCTTATACATCCCTATGAAAAGTAATATACATCACAATATCACTATCACTACATATATAAAACCACAATATAAAAATACAAAAATACTTAATTTTCTCATAATAGACAAAAAAAACAATAAATATAAGGTAACTCAATCAAAAGAATAAAATAAAATGCTTGAAATTGAAAATATAAAAAGTAATAAACAAAATTTAAAACATAAAAACCGACTGCAAAGTAGAAAATCAACTCAAGCAAAAGGTTGAAAATTGTATTAAATTATTTTGAAAACCGAACATTATACAAAATTAAAAAAATTACATATATAAAAAACATGATCAAATATCCCTATTTATTTATTTGTTCACAAATCATTTTATTTGGACTATCTAATTTAAAAACCAAAAAAAGAAATGAAAAGGGATTGAAATTTTGATTTATGGTACAATTAACTTTGATTTGTCAAAATATTGAATATAAAAATTAAAAAAGTTATGAATTTTCTCTTAAGATTATTAAGAGAAGAAAATAAAAATATATGTGATTATTTCTAGTATATTATCTTTTGTAAATTATTGTTACTTTTATCCAGTTTTCATTTATCCATCTCTCTCTCTCTCTCTCTCTCTCTCTCTCTCTCTCTCTTTTGTAGTTTTTAGTATTCAGCACTGTTGTAACCTAGAAAGATCTAGTAACAAAATTATAAAATAATAGTAAAGAAATTCAATGAAACTTAACAATAGATTTAACATGGTTCAGCGATACACTCAGTCCACCTGATAAAAAAAGAATTTTGTTGATTTCATTCAAGGTAACAAGTATAAACTTGAGTCTCACAAATTTTATGAGAACATCTAGCACCCTGATTCTAAACACTATCTCAAGAAACTATCTCAAAAGTAGTTTAGAATTACTCATGTATGAATTGTCTCAGTTTGTCATAGAAGAAGCTGCTTAAATACTAGCAAAATGAAGAGTCCAAGTCCCAGTAGACTTGCGCCACATGCCGGGGCACGCAAGTTACTACCTTGTGTTGAGTAGTGCCAAGAATTCTACTTTGCTGTGTACCCTGGCGTGCACAACTTGCACCAGGGTGCACGGTCATAGTGTGCCACGTGCCTGGGAGCATGATTCCAGTGCTGCCCATACCTGAGCACGCCATCATTGAGCCCGAGTGCATGTTGTGGAGACTAAATGCCCAATTTCGCCTAATTGCCTGCCTTGGAGCCTACTACCTCGCACATCGACATGCGGTAGCTTGCTAACACGTTAGGGAGTGCTCCCGAGTCTATTTTGACCTCTTCGGTCTGTTTTGTTCTATTTCTTCTATTTCTTGTCAATTTTAACCTAAATTTTAAGGCAAAATCAATAATTCTCTACCTTGACTTGAAGTTCACCATCTATTTGCTTTGTCCTTGCCCCCAAAAAGGGCCCTTTATCTAAGTTTGCAAGTGTCAATCAAATTCAAGGAATGCTTAAATTTGATTCTTGGAACAGCCTTTGTCAATATATTTGTCGGATTATCCTTAGTCCTAACTTTGTCAACCAAAATAACACCTTGAGACAGTATATCTCAAACAAAGTGATATCTCACATCAGTGTGATTTGTTCTCTCATGAAAAACTTGATTCTTTGACAAGTGTATGACACTCTGACTATTACAATGTACGGTAGTAGTATCAGAATCTATTCCCATATCCTCAATTAGCCCCTTTAGCTAAATACCTTCTTTCACACCTTCAGCTAAAGCCATGTACTCAGCTTCTATTGTGGGCAATGCAACGGATGACTGTAAAGTCACCTTCCAGTTGATTGTACAACTCAAAACACAAAATACATGCCCAATCATGGACCTTATGCTGTCCAAATCTACGGCATAATCTACAGCTATATAACTAATAATTTTAGTAGTGGAATTCAATTGACTATATCTCAAACATTTATCTACAGAGCCTCTCAAATACCTTATGATCTATTTTACAGCTTGCCAATGAGTCTTTCCTGGCTTGTGCATGTACTTGCTCACAGCACTGACTATATGTGAAATGTCTAGCCTAGTGCACTCCATGTGAACATCAAGCTAGCCATTGCACTAGCATACAACACATTAGACATGTGCTTCAGCTTCTCCTTAATACTTGGTGATAGATTTGATGGGAGCTTAAAATGAGATGCAAGTAGCGTACTAACTGGCTTGGACTTATCTATCCTAAAATACTCAAGTGCTTTATCAATGTAATGCTATTGAGACAAGTACAACAATCCTACGTGTTTGTCCCAGATGATCTCTATTGCCAATATCTTTTTTGCATTTCCTAAATTATTTATCTCAAATTCTTCACTTAATTAAGCTTTTAACATATTGATATCAAATATGTTTCTAGACTTAACCAACATATCATCAATGTATAACAACAAATATACGAGAAGACTATCAATACATTTTTATGATAGTAACAATTGCAAATGCTTTTCGTATATCTTATCTTAGTAATAAAAACATCAAATCTTTTATACTATTGCCTAGGAGACTGCTTGTAGCAATATAAAAACCTCTTTAGAAGACATGCTTGATTTTCTTTCCCAAAAATAATGAATATCTTTGGTTAGCTCATGTAGATTTGTTCCTCCAACTCACCATGTAAAAATATTGTTTTCACATCTATTTGCTCAAGCTCCATATCAAATAGAGAAACTATGGAAAGTAAAACATAAATGAAAGTATGTTCTATAATTGGGGAGAACACCACATGAAAGTTAACTCCCTTTATTTGAGTAAAGCCCTTAGCAACCAATCGTGCCTTGCATCTAGTATCCTCAACCTTGGGAATCCCTTTCTTCTTCTTGTAGATCTATTTGTAACCCACAATCTTCAGCACTTAGGTACATTAACGAGCTCCTATGTGCTATTCTTGTGTACAGACTCCATGTCTTCACTCATAGTTGCTACTTATTTATCATAATCTGGATAGGAATTTGCCTCTCTGCATGAGATTGGATCATTTCCTACAAACTCCTCGGTTGAACTTAACACGTAAGCCACCAAATCCGAAAATGTAAATTACTATGGTGGTCTAATTTTCTTTCTCTCTATCACGAGTCAAATAATAGTTCTATAGTAAATTATTTTTTCGCTATTGATTAGGTGATAATGTGCTCTTACTAGCTTTATCCACCACTTTTTGTTTTTCCTTTGAAACTTGTGGAGTGTCAAGTTCAAACTACACCTTCTCCTTAACACCTTATTGACTACTTTCAGGCTGCTCCACCTTCTTCATCATAACAAACTCATCAAATGTCACATCTTTGCTGATAATCATCTTGGAGCCCTTATCATATTACACCACAAACGATAATCCTTAACTCCATTTGCATAGCCTAGAAATATGCACTTCATGGCCCTTGGCTCAAGCTTTCCATCACGAACATGAGCATAGGCTGGCTACTTATATACTCTTATATTTAAATAATTAACAGGCGACCTGGACTAAACTTTCATTGGTATCTTCAATCTAAATTAGTTGATGGTGACCTATTCATCAAATAACAAGCAGTGTTGACCGCTTCTCCCTAAAAGTCCTTGGATAATCTGGTGTTAAAGAGCATGCATCTAGCTCTTTCCAAGATAGTTTTGTTTATTCGTTCTACAACTTCATTTTGTTGTGGTGTATGTACACTAGGCAACACCTTGCAATTCTTTACTTATTGTAGTTTCCTGAAATTAAACTCTAGTTTATTGTCAGTTCTCAAGTGCTAGATTTCCTTTCCTATCTACGTTTTGATCAAAGTTTTCCATTGCTTGAAGCTGACAAACACCTTATCTTTATGTTTCAGCATGTACACTTATACTTTATGTGAGAAGTCATTAATGAATGCTAGCATATATCTAGCACTACTCTTTAAAGGAACTTGACAAGGCCTCCAAAGATCTAAGCGAATATAATCTAAGGTGCCCTTGGTCCTACAAACTATAGTGTTAGAATTCACCCTATGTTGCTTGCCAAGCACACAGTACCGAATTTCGCTATGTGAATGTACTCACAATTGTTCTTGTCTAGAGTCTACAGTAAAATCAAATTTATCTTTAGATCTGAAACATGACACACATTTGTTAGGGTCCTTACTATGCCATCATGCATTTTGATATTCACTAAGCCAATTCTTACAACCCTGTATAAAGTATCATTTCCCATAAGCACTTTACCACTATTATATTTTTGATAAATGGTGAACCAATCTTCACGTGGGCACATGTGGTAGGAATAGTCACTATCCAAAATCTACTCAAAGCTTAGTAAACTCTCGATAACATTGAGAACAAGCCTACCATTAGACTTATCTTCAACAGCTCCTACAACATCATCCCATTTTTTATCAAAAGTTTCACCCATATCCTTCACCTTTCCTCATTTTGAATAATTTCATTTCTAGTGTCCTTTTTCGCCACACCTAAAACACTTGTTGTTAGTTCTAGGCTTGGTTTGAAACTTTGATTGATTTCTACTCCTTCCACTTTCTCTCGATTTTCTTTTCACCGCCAATCTTTCTCACTTTCACTATCGCTACTACCCAAGACATATTTTCTCAATTCTTTGCAATTCAATGAGGCCTTCACAACCTCAATTGAAATTGTATCTCTCCCATACAATAAAGTAGTAACCAAGTGCTCAAAGGATTTGGGTAGAGAACACAAGAAAATTAATGCTTGATCTTCATCATCAATTTTAACATCTATACTAATGAAATCTAGAATCACCTTATTGAAAAAATCGATATTCTAAGTAATAGATGTACCTTTTTTTTCTCAATGTATATAATTGCTATTTCAAATACAACCAATTTGTCAAGGACTTCATCATATAGAGATTCTTTAGCTTTGACCACAATCCTACTAGCGTACTTTTTATGGCGACTTCTTTTAGTATGCTATCTCCCAATGATAATATTAGAGTACTGTAAACCTTCGCCATAAACTTGTTTTTCTCTTTGTTTGTCAGCGTCTTCGACAAGAAATCTTTGCCTTTTAATATTTTTTGTAAACCTTGTTGACATAGGAGGGTGTGGACTTCATCTTCCACAACCTAAAGTCATTCTTCCCATCGAACGTCTATATCTCGTACTTCATAGCTGACATCTGATCAATCAAGGTTCTTGATATCAATTTAATTATTTATTTTTTCTTGAAATTTAGGCTAAAATTGACAAGGAATAGAAGAAATGGTGTAAGACAGAGTGAAGCGATCGAAATGGGCTCATGAGCAAGCCCCGGCTCATGTTAGCAGGACGTTGTGCTCTAGGGCATGTAGTTGGGCGAAACTGGGCATTTGGTCTCCATGATGTGTGCCTAAGCGCAAGTATGGCGCGCTTGAGTGCAGGCAGCACTGAAACAGCAAGCCATGGCTCAAGTTGTCAGTGCTAGGGCGCACGGCAAGGTAGAACTCTCTGTGCTACTTCGCTTAAGGCAATAAATTGCACACCAAGACACAAGTCATGCGGCTTAAGTCTATTGGGACTTTGACTCTTCATTTTGTGGTATTTAAGCATTTCTTCTGGGATAAATTGAGATAAATCATACATGAGTGATTCTAGACTGCTTTTGGGATAGTTTCTCAAGACAGTATTTAGAATGAGGGTGTTAGGTGTTTTGTGAGATTTATGAGATTGAAGTTTGTATTTGTTACCTTGATTGAAATCAATAAAATTCTTTTATCTGTCGGGTGGATTGGGCATATCGTCGAACCACGTTAAATCTTATTATCAATTTTTATTGAATTACTTTACTATTATTTCATAATTTTATTACTGGATTTTTCTAGGTTTCAACAAGTGCCAATAGTACTTTCTTATTTAAGAAAATTGCAAGCTTTTTATTTTTTATTTTTTGTTAATTTTTTGCATGTTTGAATAATGGGTGCTCATCGAAATTTTTTCTAGGAAATTAAATATTGAAAGTAAAAAATAAATATGCCAAAATAAAGTTTATTATTAAATAAAATTATGAGCAAAACTCTAAATTTTTCTATAAATTTTAATTAGTATATATATTCCCCTTATCCTTGGATTTTTTATCGTTATTTCTCTTGGGTCTTGAAAAGCATATTTTCTATCCAAGAAATAGTTGATATTTAAATGTGTTGATGGATGGATAATGAAAATTTTGAATAGACAACAAAAGATATAAATAAATCATGATGTAATTTTTTGCTAATAGGGATTTGAAATAATTTATAAGTTATTCTCATGTCTTGTCATTGATGAGTTTCTTCACATGAATAGAATCTCACTATATACCTAATGCACTTAAAGTAAATCAATATTTCAAAAAGAAAACTTATTATTTATGCAGCACCTCCTCTCGAGATAACACCAAAGCTGAGGTACTAATATGTTCAATCTCTAAATATGCACCATCACAACTATAAAACCCATAATTTTTTTTATACTCAATAATAATATCAACATTATCATAATCTTATAGCAAATTTTAACCCAAAATGCAGAAGCTATATCAGAGTGCAAAACATCATAATAGGAAGTTCAACAATATTCAAACCAAAATATCGTTTTTAGTACCATAAGTCATACATATAAACCACAAATATATTAGTCATTATGACATATCACAATATCTTTAAACAAGGTAACCCATAGTGTAGTCATTTATACAGACACTTAACCAGCTTCTCCTCAATCATCATCTATTAGGTTTGTCAGTTCTCAGATTCCATTGTCTGATACCTGTCTGATTAAAGATGAGTAATACATGAGGGTAAGTCATAAAGACTCAGTAAGGAGAATGTAAAGCAATATGTGATTAGTTGAACATCAAGATTTCACTATTATCAATCAATTAATAACAATGTAGCATGGAAAACAACATGTCAATGTTAAAGAAGATAATGAAGGTAATCGAAATACTAATAAATGCTAGGTCAGAGACTGAAATTGTTGGCTCAATGGCTTATTCATCTCAACAAATCCTGCTTAGGAGGTTTAGGGACATCTTAATCGATTACAGTCGGGAGGCATAGTATAGCACGTTTGCCCGGAACGTCAGTCCAATCTAAGCTGAATACCACTCTAGCCTTATTACTCCAAGAACATAATACAATTGCAAGGAAAGCAAACCCTGTCATATATGGAAGTTAATGAATCAAATATAACATGCATATTAGAACATCTTTATTCCTCCATAACAATACAGTAACAAATCATTTCAAAACATTGACAGATAATTCGATAGCTTGAGCATAACAGCTCAGTAATAACAATAGCCCAAGCATAACAGCTTGACATCAATAATAGTTCAAGCACAATAGCTTGGCAAGCCACTTGGCAAACATTTCACCGATACACATGCTTTTCAGTTCAATCAATCAATCAATCAATATACTAACATAGTAGAACAACAAGTTTACTAAATGATTTTAATTAAGTCAACACATACGGTAACAATCATATCAATCAAAGAACCCGACATGGATAACAATAATTCACGATACAATCTAATCGATATATTAATGTATGAGACACGAAATTGTTCATGGTACCAGAACAAAATGAATCATGAATTACAAATGATTTTAGTACACGATATGATAATAGTATGATTCATAAGTTCAATGATTAGAAGTGTTCAATGAACGATAACCAAGTTAAGAGAATCTCATAGGGTTTGGATAGCAACACTAAACAAAAATCAGATTAGATATCAAGCAATAAATTCTCACAGGGTTTAGATAGCAATAATAACAATAATTAGATCGAATACCAAATAATAGAACCTCATAGGGTTTAGATAACAACAATAAATGATAATGAGAGTTAAAATAATGGAACCTCACAGGGTTTAAATAGCAACAATAAACAATAACAAGAGTCATGATAATGGAACCTCATAGGGTTCAAATAGCAACAATAAATGATAATGAGAGTCAAGACAATGGAACCTCATAGGGTTCAAATGGCAATGATAAATGATAATGATGGTTAAGACAAATGGTACCTCACAAGGTTTGAATAGTAATGATAATAGTATCAATAGAATTGATAGGTGTCAAATCAACTAAACCACACAGGGCTCAATTTCAATAATATTGCTTTTCTTAAGGAGTTACTAGGGTGATGGATCCTCACCTTAATCATGTCAGCAACATAGTCAAACTCAACTGGTCCTTAGGATCAACACCTCCATCGCTTATTCAAAAAGAATAGTCTTATATCAATATCCATGATCAACCTTACCAATCATCAATACTTAGAATTATATCTATAACAACCTAAGTCTGAGTAATTATTCTATTAGTACTCAGTGTTAATCATAGTAATCCAGTTACCAATAAAATCCCAATTTTAGTTGATTAAATTATAGTTACTTAAAAATAGGGTTTTCTATATTTATTATATTATATAACCTATAGTTTACATGAAATAATATTATTTGAAGTCACTAGGCTTATTTAATCAATCAAAGTTGTTATGTTTTTATACTAGGGTATCCTAATCGATCATTTCTATCAAGATACACGTAAAGACAAGGTTTGACGATAATCAGAATGCACACATACAATCACACATATATGTATTATTATTTTTTACCGATATCTGCCAAATGAGTTAAAGTCTCAACAATCAACGAGCGTGCATGTGCTCCTAGGAACGAGACGAAGATTCTATCTCTAGGCCACCGTTGGCCATCTTCCACCGTCGTCGAAAAACTTAAAAACACCACTGTTGGATGCCTCTCACCGAGAGCTTTCCAATGGCACCCTTAGTATTTCATCGCCAAAAAATAGGTCAACTGCCACCTGAAAGTTTTTGAACTACTTAACTCCATCACCAATTTTTGCCTTCGCCACCGTCGATCACTACCATGCAAGGCCACCACTCAGCTCTCCTCGTTGAGTACTACACCATGCACTTTTCAAATTAGTTGATGGTCATCGAAAAGTGACAAACCCAGCTACCCTGTGAAATGTCTCCTCCTCGACCTCTTCTACAGTGTGCCTCCGATGGTCGTCTGCTGTGGGTGATGGTGCGGTTGGAGAGAGGATGATGAGATGGTCACGTTGGAGGTGTTGGGTGGAAGAAGGGAATCAATCATCGATTGGTGTGTGAGGGTGGTGGTGTCACCGGTGGTGGAGGGAAAATATGAAGGTGAAGGTTGATGTAATGAAAATGAAGGCTCGGTTTAAGGCAGCCATTTTTTTTAAAATCCAATTCTTAAAATTTTCAATTTAGCCCCTGAAAATTTCAAGTTCTACAATTAGGTTCAAAACATTTGGAAAAATCTCAATTTAACCACCTACCAATACAAGTCCTCACAATAGATCCTCTCATGTGATAATATTAGACTTTAACCCTTTATTATTAAATAAATAGTGTAATTATATTTTTTTTAAATTGTATTTTGACCCACAAAACTTTTGAAATCTCAAAAATTAATTAAATCTTTATAAAATAATGTTAAATAAAATATTAATGTAATGCGAATTATAGGGGTGTTACAATTTAGATGGAGATTTCATTTAAAAATATTAAAATTTAAAGATAATATATATAACTTGACTAAATTATAGAGTATAAGTGCTTGCTAACTTTAAATTTATATATTATACGTAAACCTTAAAATTATTAAAATTTTAGAAAATTAATAAGAAAATATAGTAGGTGAGAAAAATATTTTATATTTTTATTTAATATAATTTTAAATTATATATATAAAATATATATGTTAATATGATATATGAGCAAATTTCAAAATTATATATAAAACATATATTTTAATATGATATATGAGCAAATTATTTTTTGAAATATAAAATATTTTTATTATGATTTTGTTAATAATGTAGTGACTATAGTAACAATTTTTATTACCCTAAAGAATTTTAAAATGTTAATATTTTTTTAACATAGTAAGATTTATTTACTTTTTTTATTGAATTGTTTGATCATTTATAAGATTATCAAGCTAAGCACTGAAAAAGGGGTAGAAAAATTCTAATGGGCCTAAGTCCAACAAGATTAAAATTTATAAATAAAACAAATTATTTTTAAAAAATCATAAACTTAGAGAACTTTTGAGAAGAAAAGATCTCTCCATGTGCATTTCAAAAAAAACAAACCAACACATTGTTGCCTTTTGAAAACAATCCTGCTCCATTTCCATGTAATATTACTTTGGAGTCACCTGTAGGAACTTAAAAAGGAAGAAGGAACACTGAGAATGCAAATGACATCAGGAGCTCATTACTTCAACACCTAAGTTTTACCTATATCAGAAGACATAAAGAGCTACTAGCTACAAGTACTATCGTAATTAATACAGGGGCTATCCCTTAACATGCCTATTCCCCTAAAAAAAGACATCTAAGAACCAAATATAGCTTTTTAAAGAACTCAAGTCATTGTTAATTCTAGGAATATTGATGAATCTACTAGAGAGCACTGTTATTGCTTGACTTCTAGCCAACTCAATTGCTCAACATGTGGAGGAGCTACTATATCTTTATTGTTGGGATTGGAGGCTTCATTTTCCCCAACCACCCAAAGAACCAATTTGGATCAAAACATTTCTTTCCCTCCTCTGTCTCCAAAAGTAGATATTCGGTCCTTTGCCAAGAAAAATCCTTTTTGGTTGACGCTTACTACTGCTAGATGGTAGACTTGTGCACTTATACCACGATCCACGAGTAAGGTCAAGGGCTTATTCCAGCAGTAGCCCCAAGATCAAGAGGCGTTGGTTGCAGAGTAAGGAAGGTAACCAAGACAAGATGCTTAAATTGCATAGACATAACAGTCTTAGATGTCCATTACCTATACCTTATTTTTTATTTCACAAGAAGAGATTCTGCATAAAGCCTTATGATGTGGCCTCATCTTGCATCCTCTTTAAAAGACAATGGAGGATGTAAAAAAGTTGAAGCTGGACAAATAACGCCATTTCCACTAGTATTGTGATGACACCACTGAGTGGTGTAGGTGCCTGAAGGACAAGAGTGAGAGATTGATCAGAAGACACTTTAGGGAGTGCGTAATGCAGAAGCCAAGCAGTCCTAAAGATGCTCTAAGTGTTAGGAAGAGTAGATATCCCTGGTTCACTACAAAATAATTCAACATTTTCGACAGAATGATAAATTGTTGATGGATCTTTGATGGAAGTATTGTTGTTGGAAAAACCCTCATGTCATACATCATTTTTCATCTTGTTTATGACTAATGCTTCCATTGGAAAATTTTCAAGTGGATTTTCATCAACTTTGTGATGAACTTTTGATAGTGTTGAATTGTCAAATTTCCATTACATTTCGATTATTTTTTATGGAAAATATTTCGATGACTTTTTGTCAATTTTTCAATGGATTTTTTATATATTTTATTTTTTTATGTTTTTCAACAAAAATTGGGTGATTTTTTTTATGAATAATTATTAGCATTACTAATTATTTATAATAATTTTCATAAAAAATTTAGCCTTTTGATGGAAATTTATTATTTGTTAAAAATATTCTGAAAAAATTTATTTAATTACACCTGTAACATGTTCATATGTTTTGAATATAAAATAACATATAATAATAATACAAGAAAAATTAGGAATAAATGGAACAATAATTTAAAATAAAATATAATTTTATAAATAAAATTTTTAAAAGTTATAATTTGTAACTAAAAAAATTAAACAAAAAAAATTCCTATCTAGTGATCTTCATAATTTGTAATTACAAAAGTAAACAAAAAAATTCCTATGTAGTGACTACCAATATTAGCATCATCACCGAAGTTGAAATAGTCATCTTGCTTGGTACTATGCTGATGCTAGTTATGCTCATTCTACTGTTGTTGAAGCTACTAGTGGTAGGTTAGGAGGGAATGAGGGTGAGTGTAGGCAACTAAATCTTAACGAAACATCCCTCTGAATGACCAGCTAAGAGATCAAATCTGCATTGTACCCAATTGCTCTGAGAATATGCCCCGCATATCATTGATACGGGCTTGGGAATAGGCTTCCAAGCATGCCTCCAACTAAGCTCTAACTAATGCACTAGGCTCCTCCCGAGGTTCACTGGTATAGGAGGGCGATTGCTAGCAGTTAAATTTATAAACCTTCCCCTTCTTATTGAGGCCATCAAAAATTTAAGTCCACAATATAGCCAGAGATTGTTGAGTATTTGCACTACTCCCAACATCCTCTAGTTGAGACTGCAACTGTGGTGCTTGCTGGAAACTCTCTTGCAAGCTATAAAATAAATATATGAATGTAATATAATATAATTAAAATGATGTTATGTCATATGTAATAAACTTACAACAACTCTTCTTACTCTCTCATCCACTGGCTCTTGTCAACCCGCCATTAGTCGGTATGGGCAAAAACTTCCTCCACCATCGGGAGGCCTCTGCATCTCCTGAGTCTACGTAGATAATAAAAAAAAAAGAATTGACATAAGTGTGGTATATGTACATAACACTAAACAACAATGGTTAATAAGAATAAAATTCGATAGAGTCTCCCCTAAAATCATTGTTTACCAAAAAAAGAAAAGTTTTTCAACAACCAAAGAAATAATAACATGATATCATTTGGGAAGGGCAACAACCCTTCCCCATCAACTATTTCATACAAAGATTATAAATATAAAATAAAGTTCAGAAGATTGTAGACTAAGTTAACTAAAGTCTAAAAGTTAGGAAACTTACTAAATGCTTGGGACATGTTTTGATAGCATGCTCTCTCCGGTATGGTAAGATCGATCAGTTTTAGAAGTCCAGTTCTTCTTGACCTACGTGGATTTCTTCTAAAAATATTGGGACTGCCAGTGTCGACATAAGGCAAGTCAAGTGTACTTGCCAATCTACTCTTGTCTCTTGCTTGGCTTTTGAGTGTGACCATATATGTGACTCAGTTGGTGACCCTCTTTAGTATTAAAGGCCTTATGAAAGTAATCCTTGTGCTAAGGGTCCCAAATGACATATCTGTACAAAAAAAAAAAAAAGGAAAGAAAATTAGTTAGTGTAATTACAATACATAGGTGTATTTAATTTGTAAGAGTAAATATGTTTATAGCCGTTTATACCCTACACTCTTTGAACATCAAGTCTTGAAGGGATTAGGGAATATCCAACTAGGTCTTATAAGGCTCTTGTACCTTGCTCTTAATCACCCTCCTTAAGAACTTGGTTCCATCGAGCAAGGGCGTATACCTTCATAAAATAATTATTAATGTTAATATATAATTATTAAAATAATAATAAGATAAAATTTATATAACAATTCAAACTCACCTATAACAATTTGGACTCATTTGGCTAGCTAAAAATGAACTATTAGGGATGCTACTGTTGCTAATATGGAATGATCGAGTTGAGCAGCAGAGGATGACTAAGTATTAGGTGGAGTGATAGATAGTGATGGAGTGCATAGGGGTAAAGTGAAAGGTTGTGGGAATGAGTAATGCTGCTATGAGTATATGTATAAAAATAGTATATAGATGTCTTCACAGTAGCAAAAGATGATGAGGGAGGAGCACTGTGGCTTTTGGAGAGAGGAAGGTGTCGGGTAGGCATAAATTGATGACCAACCAACAAGGCAATGGGAGACTGGTCAACTGGCAAGTATGTCTGATAGGTCAAGGAATTCATCCCCCTATCTCGATGAGTACCCCGACCTCAACCCATGGTAAGGGGATGGAAACTAGACTGATTTGTTATCTATAAAACAGAAAAGAAACATCATATAAAGACAATAATTAATATTATTATGACAACTTAATATTTACGGACATAAAATGCATAAAAATAGTTAACAACTAGACTTGATAAGGCATACTAATTTCCATATAAGTTTAGATAGAATATATTATTTATTAATGTGATAAATATTTTAGTCTTTTTACCTATTTGGATCCATTGATGTAATAAGATGACAGGCCTCATGTAATGTTTGTTTTCTAATAAAAAATTATTTAGTTCGATAATTATGCAATGATTTCCTACTAGAAATGCCAGTGTTGTGGAAAATTGTTTTCCAATCATAAGTTGTAATCATAGAATAATTTTCCATAGTACTAGCTAGCATTAATCCTTAGGAGTTATTACATTTGTCTTTTTTGAGGTTATTAGAATAGAATTATAAAGATCAATTGATGAAATTTATATTCTTTATATTTCTAACATTTGAAATTCTTTAAGATAGATGGGGTTGAGATGAGTTTAAATGGGAAGTGGGTTTATATAATAGGCAATAGTGTAATTAGAGGCAATGATAATTTAATTTTACCTTGATGGAATAAACTTCATTTTTAATTAAATTTTTAGCTAACATGGAAGTTTAGATATATAGAATATATCATTCATTTATAGGATAAATAATTGAGTTTTTCTATCTACCCAAAATCTATGGTTGTCATTTAGTTTTAATGGTCTATTGACATTCCAATCCTTGATTAGTTGTCATTTGCACAACTAAAATAGAAAGTAATGGAGCGAATGCATGATTTTTATTCAATGAAAGTTAGGATATTTATAGTGATGAATACCCAACTAATTACAAAATAATCTCCAACCAAAATAGAAACAGATTATAAAATAATCTCTAACTAGATTACATAAAGATTACAACATAATCTCTAACAAGATTACAACAAGATCTCCAACTAAGCAGAGAGTTTAATAATAGAATGCCAAAAATAATTGACTCCTAAACAATATGAATAGACTAATAGAAAACTGATAGAAAAGCAAAGCTTTATTTTGTGTTATGCTCTTGCAAGTTGGTGGTGACATCGACAACATCCAACTTGTTGATAAATTTGTCAAATGCAGCACGCGGAAGTGACTTCATTAGAATGTCTAAAACTTGATCAGCTGAATGCAAATGATTGACCTTAATTTCCTTGTTTTGTACTTGTTCATGAACAAAGTGAAAATCAATCGCGACATGTTTCATACGACTATGTAAAATACGATTTTTGCCAAGATATGTAGATGACATATTGTCACACATGATCCTTAGAATTCCAGTAGTGGGGTAACGAAGCTCATGACACAGATTCAAAAGTAAATTTACCTCAGTAATAGTAGATGCAATAGCATGATATTTTGCTTCGGTAGAGGAGCAAGAGATAGATGTTGATTTTGGATGACTAAAAGAAGGGTGTGTTGCCAAGGTAGACTAAATAGCCTATTATTGAAGTGCGATCAATTGGGTCACCATCCCAATCTGAGTCAGAGTAGGTAATCAAGCGAGAGTCAGGAGAATTAGTTATGCAAATCCCATAGGATGATGTAGTTTGAAGGTAGCAAAGTAAGCGTTTGATGGCCTTCTAGTGATGCTGTTTGGGAGAATACATAAATTATGCTAGCTTATTAATCGGGAATGCAATGTCTGGTCAAGTAAAGAAAAGATATTAAAGCTTTCCAATAAGCTGTCTCTAACGAGAGGCCTCAATAATAGAATCCTTTTAAGAAAAGGCAAATATAGTTATAGAGCACATCAGGGTGGGAACTCCTTTACTATCCTACATGCAAGCATCATGTAATATATCTAAAATATACTTATACTGTGATAAGAAGAGACTACCATTATAGGGAATAACCTCTACACCTAAAACATAATACAAGGAGCCAAGATCCTTAATAGAGAACTATGTTGACAAACCATTAATGATTTTCCGCACACCATGAGTATGATTACTGATGATGATAATATCATCAACATAAACCAAAATATATGCATGAAAGTTCAATGTATGAAAAATGAACAGAGAGGAGTCAGACTTGGATTCTATAAAACTAACAGTTATGAGATAGCTCTTGAGGTGCCTATTTGAGACCATAGATGGCTTTGCGTAGCTTGCAACCATGGGAGGGGAAAGATGTGTTTTCAAAGAAAGGGATTTGTCTCATATATACTTCATCGTGAAGATAACCTTACAAGAAAGTGTTATTGATGTCTAATCGATGAAGGGGCCAATTACGTTGAGTAGCTATTACTAGAACTACTCTGACGGTTATAGGTTTCACCACTAGACTGAAGGTGGAATAAAAGTTAAGTCTCGGGCATTGAGTGAACCTATGAGCTACCAAATGAGCTTTGTACCTATTAATGGAACTATCAATGTGATACTTTATTCAAAATAACTACTTACAATCAACCACGATCTTTGATGGGTCACAAGGCACCAAATCCCCTTCAATTCCAAACAAGTGCATCAAACTTAGATTGCATGGCAGATTGCCATTGTGGGTGACATTGGGCCTATTTAGGTGTTTGTGGGAGGCATGGTAGAATAGTGACAAGGTTAATTGGTGATGATAAGAAGTGTCGGCTTTTAGAATGAGTTACCATTGAATGAGTAGAAGTTGAAGGTGGGTTCTTATAGGTGTTAGTTTCAATGGTTCTATTATTTAGGAGAGTTAAGGTTGATGATGATTGGGGTGGATCAAATTTTTCTCTATGGCGATATGTGAGTATAGAATGTGGAAATGGCAGATTTGTTATGGGCAGTGAGATTTTTGAGGAGTTGGAGGAATAAGACAAAGAGTTATGTGAAGTACCTATAATATGGCTCTTCTTGTGGTGGGTAGTAAAGTAGGAACGTAGTAGCCGTTGGATAATTGGAGGAGAAAGATCAAAACTAGAGGTGAGAGCATTGTTGTTTTCTTTTATGTGGCTACTAGGATATAAATTTTTCCTAGAGATAGAAGGATAGTGACTTTTGAATTGAAAAAATATATTTTGAAAAGGATAGTTTTCTTCATAAAATATAACATCCCTCAATAAATATATTTTCGATTGAATGGGATCAAAGTATTGGTGGTTGTAAAAGTTTTTTGAAAAACCGAAGTACACACACGGAGTAGAACGTGATTCAAGTTTATTTGTAGCATATAGCCTTAACCATGGGTAACAGAGACAACCAAATATTTTAATAGACTGAATTTTGGTGCTAAATTGATTTTCAAGCAAAAGATGTAGAATTTTGAAAACATCAACAATTTCAGTCTTTGCTTTTAGTATATATAGCCATATGTATTTGGAGAAATAATCAATAAACAAAACATAATAGCATTTTTTATCAATAGAGATCACTAGTGATGGTCCCCATAAATCACTATAAATCAGTTGTAAAGGGCACCAACTTTGCAATGAATTATGAAAAAATGGGAGCCTGTGCATTTTATTCGAACAGCATGAACTACAAATTCAAAAACTTCCAGAATCAGAAAATGGAATAGAAAATTTATGTAATAGTGTATCTAACACACGTCGATTAGGATGACCTAAACGTTGATGCGACAAGAATAGAGAAGTAGTCATATGACATTAAGGGTTGTCCTAAGGCCACCCATGAAGTCCATCTCTATTCCACCCGTGTACTAGAGGCACCTTCTATTCAGATCTTTCACAAGAAAATAAGAAGAGAAAATTTTAATGGATGTATGATTATTATAGTAGAATTGAGAAATAGAAATGAGGTTATTTTTAATGGCAAGGGTACATAAAGTATTAAGTAATGCAAACTGAAGATTGGATGCATTTAGATGAGTTTTACCACTATGGGTAATTGGTATGGCATTACCATTACCCATAGGGACCTCATCAGGATCATGGAAGTCATTTGTAGTAATTAGACTTTGAACATTAGAAGCAACGTGGTGAGTGGTGCCAGAGTCCACGATCCAAGGATCAAGTGATTTGGAGAATCAACTAGCATAGTTGGCATGAGCTTATAGATGGTTATGTGACTTGAAGCGATGAACTTTGGCAAAGTGGTCCGGATGATCACAAAGTTCACAATGGATGATGATATCGAAGGCAGTCTGAGATTGATTTCTCCTTTGGTGCTGTGGCTATGAATACCATAGCTGAGAAGGGTTATGTTCTTATCGCCTATTGGGATTGCGAAACTGTGAGGCAGTTGTTCATTGAGTAATAGCAACAGTGAAGGGAGGCATGTTGTAGAGTTTGAGCCTCGGCATCAACATGCTATAGGAAAACCTCATGATCAAGTAATTTTTCATATAATTCTTCATAAGAGATGCTGGAATCTCATGCACGAATAACTACTAAAATCTCTCAAAAGCAAGGCAACTGAGAATTTTAACAATGAGTTCCTCAGTAGATATAGGTGCTCTCGTGGTAGCAAGTTCGTGTCAAAGGGAATAAACCTGATGTAGATAATTAGCGAAAGGATGTGTGTCTTTGGAAAGACGAGCTAATTTGTCATGCATATTGAAAATTCAAGTTTGAGACCTATTGGCATATGTTGTATGAAGAGCGTCCTAGGAAACTTTAGTGGTGCCAACAGTGGCTACCGTGGTGGCAATAAGTTGATCAAAAAAGGCCAAGATTGCATTTTGAATCAGCTGATCTTGGTGAAACCTAGTGAGAAATTCTAGATTCGAAGTAACACGATTGTCGTTAGACATAATGTGAGAAGGGGAAAGAAGAGATTTATAGAGATGCCCATAAATACCATGTACTTGCATTAGCACGGACACTTGAGCTTGCCAAAGGGAAAAATTGTGGCTATCAGTTAGTTTGATGGGTAGTTGTGTAAGTGAGTTGGACTAAATAACAGAGGAGTTATTGGAAGCCATTGAAGTGCGTGGGTAGGTAGGATATCAAAGAATCTAACTTGTGACAGTGTGTAGAAGCTCCTGATACCATAAAACAGAAAGTAATGGAATGAATGGACGATTTTTATTCAATGAAAGTTATTGTATTTACAATAATGAATACCTAACTAATTACAAAATAATCTCTAACCAAATAGAAATAGATTACAACATAATCTCTAACTAGATTACAAAAGATTACAACATAATCTCTAACAAGATTACAAAAGATTACAACATAATCTCTAACAAGATTACAACAAGATCTCCAGCTAAGTAGAGAGTTTAATTATAGGAAGTCAAAAATAGTTGACTCCTAAACAATAGGAATAGACTAACAGAAAACTAACAGGAAAGCAAAACTTTATTTTGTTTTACCAATAGCTTCGGGTAGGCAAAAAAATTGAAGAAATTTTCTAATGCATGAATGAATTTTTTAATAACAATTTTTATTAGAGAATATATTCAGTTATTGACCAATTATAGGAGTTGGAGACTCCTATAATGCTTTTTTTTTTTAACAAATATTAGTTGGTTCAATAATTATATAATGACTCCCTGCCAGAAATGCCAGTACTGTGGAAAATTATATATATTCTTTGATCTCAAGTGAATTTTCAACTTATGATCGTGGGGTCATTTTCCACAATATTGATATTAATCTTTATGAGTCAATATATTTGTCTTTGTTGGGGTTGTTAGAATAGCATTGTGATATTGAGACTATGAAATTTTTATTCTTTATGTTTCTAATTTTTGAAAATATTTGAGATAAATGATGTTGATATGAGTTCTGATATGAGTTCTTTATTATAAGTTTTGGAAGTTTACTTCACTTATATTGTTTTCTTTATCAGAACTTGAATTGTTGGAGGGTTTTTGAGAATTGAGGTATTGATTTCAACTTCCAAATTACAGGTTGAGATATACTCCTAAAATCTTGAGACTGTGATGGCATCTTGTAGTAGTGCCCCTGGACCTGTGCTACCCCAATTTGGTTGGCAAGGAAGACCTCCTAGGCAATGGTTTCAAGATCATCATGTTCCCAGAAAAGAGGTTCTGACTTATTCTCGGGCTGAGCAGAGAGAGGAGGTATCACATACTCCTTCAATTGGGCAACCAATGGGTCCTATGTATCAAAGAGAACTAGAAGTCAATCCACAAGATCAACCCATGGCTGAAGACTGAGCTCTAGAAAGATTTCTTCTTTTTTAGCCCACTAAGTTCTATGGAGAACCAGGCGATCGAAAGGCTGAATAATGGGTTGAAGACCTTGAGGTCATATTTGATACTTTTTGTTACCTTAATGAACAAAAAGTGAGGTTTGCCACATTCTTCCTAACAGGACCTGCTAGAAGTTGGTGGAAAATGATAGATCATTATTGGGCAACATCAAGAACCCAGAGAACATGGGACAATTTCACTAAAGAATTCATGGATAAGTATATACCCCTAGCGGTCAAGCAGTCTAAGGAATGAGAGTTCATGAACTTGATTCAAGGAAACCATACTATTAGTCAGTATGATGCAACCTTTAACAGACTTATATAATATGCACCCTATGTCCAAAATGATAAAGGTCGACAAATTGAATGGTTTGTTCAAGGATTACAGCCAAAGTTGAGATGGGGTTTAGCTATCTTTGATTTGCCAAATTTCAACATAGCAATTAGTAAGGTACTATAATTGGAATTGGTGCTGCAAAAAATTAAGAAAATTGAAGATAAAGGTAAAAAGGGGAGACTGTCTCCTAGTGGATCAAGTAGCACTAGTAAGAAATAATGGAGGCCACAAGCTGAAGGTACCGCCCAGAGAATTCCTAGGGTAGATAGGATGGGGAATTGGGCTTAAGATAAGGCACAGGCACTATGTGGATTCTGTGGGTTAGCTGGTCATAAGAAAGCAAACCACTAGTTAAAATAGAGTAAATGCCTATGATGCGGCAGTAGCTAGCATCTTTTGAAGGATTGCCTAAAGAAGAAAGGCCTAATTCCAACAAGAAAAGAAAAGTAGAAGATTTGGTCCGTGCTTATGCCCTAACCAGAGAAAATGCATCAACCCCAATGAGGTAGTAGAAGGTATGATTACCATCTCCAAAATTCTTGTAAAGTACTATATGATCTCGATGCTTCCCATTCTTTTATATCTATTGAATTCTCCAAAAAATTGAATATAAAACTTGAAACCATGGCATATCAAGTAGAAATGAGAACACTTTTAGGAGTAAGGTTAGTCACTGATGTCATGTATCGAGATTGCCTGATTATAATTGAAGATCGAGTGTGTCCAGTTAATTTAATACAGATGCCCATCCAAGGGTATGATGTAATTATACAACCGCCAAGCACAAATGAATTGTTTCACTAAGTGCATTACACTCGGGAGAGTGACATTGATATTATTACATCCTTCCGTAGATAAAACTCCTCGGATACTAATCATATCAACTATAAAAGCTAAATAGATTTTAAATGAGGGTGGGCAAGGATTCCTAGCATTCCACATCAACAAACCTCGAGACACAATCAGGATGGAAGAAAGAGAAGTGGTAATGGAATACCCTGAGGTATTTCCTAAAAAGTTAAACTCACTATCTCCAGACGAGAAGATAGAGTTTGTTATTCATACATTCCCAGGGGTTGTGCCATTTTCCAAGACTCCATATTAGATAGCGCCTGCTGAACTTAAGTAATTGAAGAGTTAGCTACAGGAGTTGTTAGAGAATAAATTTATCAGGCCTAGCACATCTCTTTGTGGGAGCTCCGGTGCTATTTGTCAAGTAAAAAGATGGGTCCTTAAGGATGTGCATCAATTATGGAGAATTGAAAAAGCTCACCATGAAGAACAAGTATCCACGACCCAATGTAGAAGAGCTATTTGACCTCATGTGGGGATCAAGAATCTTCTTAAAGCTAGATTTGAGACAAGGGTATTCCCAGCTAAAAATTAGAAAAGACGATATCCCAAAGGCTACTTTCAATTCTTAATACAGCCACTACAAATTTGTGGTGATGCTGTTCGGCCTAACTAATGCCCCGACGGTATTCATAGATTTGATACACCAGATATTCAGACCCTATTTAGATCAATTTGTGGTCATCTTCATTAATGATACCTTGGTTTTCTTTAAGTCTAGGGAGGAGCACAGAAAGTACTTACACAGAGTCCTAAAAACTCTAAGAGAACATTATATGTATGCTAAGTTTAGTAAGTGTGAGTTCTTGATAGAGAAAGTAACTTTTTTGGGTTATGTAATCACTCAAAATGGAATATAAGTTGACCCCTCCAAAGTAAAAGTGATTTTCAAATGGAAAAGACCTAGGAATGTTACAAAGATTTGAAGCTTTCTAGGATTGACCAGTTACTACCAAAGATTTGTTCAAGACTTCTTCAAGATAGCCAGCTCACTAACTAAGTTAACCTAGAAAGGTGAGCTGTTTGTTTGGAATAAGGAATGTGAAAAGAGCTTCCAAGAACTGAAGAATCGTCTGACTATAGCTCCAGTCTTAGCTCTCCCAAATGTCTTGAGAGATTTTATGGTGTATACAGATGCCTTATATAAAGGTTTAAGATGCACGCTAATGCAGAAAGGGTGTGTTATTGCCTACGCATCTAGGAAGCTAAAACCTCATGAGGAAAAATACCCTACACATGATCTGGAGTTGGCAGTGGTTTTTTTTGCACTGTCAAAATGGATGCACTACCTTTATGGGGCTATATTTGAAGTGTACACAAATCACAAAAGCCTCAAGTATCTACATTCGCAAAAGGATTTGAACATGACACAATGAAGATGGATGGAATTCCTAGAAGATTTTAACTTTTCCATTAGTTATCATCTTGGAAAAGCAAATATAATAGCAGATGCTCTAAGCTCAAAGGCAGGAATGGCTCATCTGCAAGGAGTAAAGACATTAGAAAAGTTGAAAGCAAGTGTTATGATAAGATTGAAATAATAAGTTTAAATTGCATGAGTAAGAGTACAACCTGAACTATATGAAGAAATCCGGCAAGCTCAAGCCAGAGAGAAATGTTTGTTGAAATAGAAAGAACTGATTAGAAGTTTTGGAGATTCTGAGTTCAACATAGATAGCCAAAGTACTCTACTCTATCGAAAAAAAATCTACATACCAGAAAAGTTGAAAGAAAGGCTATTGGAAAAAGCACATTGAGTAAGGTACACCATACATATTGGAGGAATGAAGATGTATTAGGACTTGAAGAAGCAGTTTTGGTGGAATGGGATAAAGAAGGACATAGTAGATTTTGTGCAAAAATGCTAAACCTGCCAGTTGGTGAATGTGGAACACTAGCAACCGTCAAGATTGTTGCAACTACTTCCCATCCCAAATTGAAAATGGGAACAAGTGACTATGGACTTTGTGACTGGTCTACCGAAGGCTAGAGGAGGTTATGATAATATTTGGGTAATAGCAGATCAATTAATAAAGTCCTCATATTTTCTCCCAATCTAAATTAACTATAAGGTTGAGAAATTGGCAGAGTAATACATTAAGGAGATTGTCAAGTTGCACAGAATCCTAGTTAGAATCATGTCTAATTGGGACCCAAAGTTCACATTAAAACTTTGGAAAGGTTTACAGAGATATCTGGGAACAAGATTGCAATTTAGCTCAACTGCTCATCCTCAGACCGATGGACAGTCGAAAAGAGTTATTCGTATTTTGGAAGATATGTTAAGGGCATATGTTCTAGATTTTGTTCGAAGTTGGACTCGACATCATTCTTTGATTGAATTTACCTACAACAATAGTTATTAGTCCATTATTCAAATAGAACCATATGAGGCACTGTATGATCGAAAGTGTTAGTCCCCACTATATTGGGATTTAGCAGAATGTAAAGGTACCAGAGTCTCCTAGAATTATAAGGCCTAAAGTGATCCAAGAGACTATAGAAAAGGTACATGTTACAAAACAGCAGATGAAGACTGCTTAGGACCGATAGAAAGTTATGCTGAGAGATAAATGAAGGATTTGGAATTTGAGGTTGGTGATCGAGTGTTTCTCAATGTATCGCTGCGAAAGGGGGTCATAAGAATAGTCAAAGGTAGAAAACTGAGTCCAAAATATGTTGGGCCATATGAAATATGCAAAAGTACTACCCGGATCCGTCCCATGTCATATCTCTGAGCACATGGAACTAAAAGGCAATCTAACATATGAAGTGCAACCAATTCGTATCATAGATAGAAAGTTCAGAGAACTTAGGAATCGAAAGATTCCTCATGTGAATGTGTTGTGGCACAATCATAATATTGAAGAAATAACCTCGGAGTAGGAGGATCTCATGCGCCAACAATATCCCAAGCTATTGCAATATTCAGGTGAGAAATTGAGGACTATATTCCTTTAGAGGGGAAGGTCTGTAACACCCTTAGAATTTTATTGATTTTATTTACAATATATGATTTTGTTATTTTTTGAAAATTTTATGAATTTCATATTATTAATTATTTTAAAAAGTTTTGTGGGTTAAATTATAATTTTTATAGACTCAATTGTGTAAATTTTTGAATAGTTTGGGGTTTGAATGAAATACCCTGAGTCAATTAGGGTTAATCATAATTTTCCAAAACGTTTTAAGCATAATTGCATAACTTCAATTTTTCAGGGACTAAAATAAAAAAAATTGAAAAATGGGAATTGATGAAAAGAAGGTAGAATTTCATTTCCTTCCCTTTCTTTCTTTATTTTTTCCCTTTTTCATTTCTCTTTTTTTTTTCTTCTTCTTTTTCTGGATTGAAGACCACCATCTACGACGAGCTTACCAATGAAGCCCTCTTAGCCAACCTACCCCATCAAATTATTTCTCACACCACCACATTTCACTTATGGCCACACACACATACATGCACAATGGAGAAACATCGATGACGAAACTAAGAGAAAACCCATTTCATGGGTTTTTCATTTTCTGGAGACTGGACGATTGAAACTCAGCTCTGGACGGACGGTTGGGAAGCCTACAACTCAAGGAGTGCAACCATGTTCTTGCATGGTGACTTTGATGATGGCAGAGCGGTGATCGAAGAGAGGTAGCATGGAGAGAAAACTACGACTGTTTTGGCCTATTCCAATGGCTATGGACTTCAAAATGTGAAATTGAAGACTGCATTGGGATCCTCTCATTAAGAGGAACATTTCTATGATGGTGTTTCATTTTTTAATGGTGGCAAAAAGACAACGTCTTCTCCTTGGCAAAACGAACACTACGGTGTTATTGCTTTGTAATTTTGGACCCTCAGTAGTGAAACTTGAATTAATATTCAGTTATTGCATGTTATATATACATGCATACATGCAAATATTGTACCTTGTCTAGAACTAGCCTTTGAGATGATATGTGTGCCTGTATGAATTGAATACCTCTGTGAGGGTCTACTAATTTGGCACTTTTCTCTCTATTAGTTAATTGTGATGAGCCCCTATGTGGGTTTTTCTGTTCTATACATACTCAAATTTGTTTGACATTTGATATGTTATCTGTTATTGGTTATCTGATTTGAATACCCTTATAAGGGTTTGCTAATATGGCAATTTTCTCTTGATTAGTTAATTATGATGAGCCCTTGTGTGGGTTTTTCTGTTCTTTACATACTAGAATTTGTTTGAGATCTGATTTGTTATCTATTATCGATTATCTAATTTGAATACCCATGTGAGGGTTATCTTTGATATTGATTCTATTTCCTATCTGTTCTGTTGCCTAAAACCTCTATCTGTTATTTGTTATTTTGATATCTTTCTATCTCATATCTATAATGTCTATACTATATTCGTTGCCTTATCGGCATATCTACTATCTGTTTCATGTTTATTAGCCATACTAGCTTATCAGTGTTATGTTTACTGCTTTCTGTTACCTTGGTGGCATTTCTATTCTATTTTGTTCTATAATGTTGATATGGAACCGACGATGTGCTAGGGATTTCTCCCTAGGCATCTGTATAAGTGCTAAGTTTTGTTATCTGTACGTTGATTATGTAGGCTAAGGGCCAAACCAGGCAATTTGTTTGGTTATGTGAGCCATGCTAGGGATTCCCCCTGGGTGTCAATGGTACACTAGGGATTTCCCCCTAGGTGCCAACTGTATGCTAGGGAGTTTTCCCTAGGTATAAGCAGTGTGCTATATAGTTTCGTATAAGCATCTACCATATACCAAGCTATTATGCTTAGATGAATTATTTATCTGTATGGTATAAGGTAAATCTGTAATATATGTCTTATAGCCTTTTTTTGGAATACATATGCTTTAGGTTTGAATTGCTTAATTGATTTCTATTTGCCCGTAATCTATTTTTGGAGTAATAAGATAAGAGAGTTTCTTGTTCATTTTTCTATACTGTCTATTTTTTGGTTTTGTTATATTTGGTATGTTTAAATTATGCTTTGTTGAGTTGACTTCTTTCTTGATAAACTCCACTATTACTCTTACTTATCCCTCACTAAGTCCTTGGACTTATCCCTCTGTATTTCATAATATCTCAAATAGGGACGGGCTCTGATAGATGCCAGGTTTGGAATGAAGTGCGTGGTTATTTTGTAATAGAACTAATATCGTAGTTAAGTACGGAACTTGTGAATGTGTCATTTACCTTAGAGATGTCATGATATGTGAATTTGTTTTTGAAGGTTGTAATGTAAGACGGCATTGATGGCATGATTTTTCAAGGTTGTAACTTAACTAAGTTCCTTGAATCTATTGTGATACATTTGTTTTGCGATTAATTAGTCTTGTTTGAGTCGAATCGGTGTTTACCTTTGAGATGTTTGAAATTTATAGGCCTTCTGTTGAATTGTAACTCTGAGAATTAAATTTGAATCAAACTAAAGCCTTAGCTTAGGTGCTATCCTGAGGTGGGGTGCTACATCTTAAACTTAATTTAATCCTGTCAACATCCAGCTCTTTCCCCCCTATTATATTGCTTTAAATGTGGCCTTAAACATTTTTTTTATCTAATTGAATTATTTCTAAAGTAAGTTTTTACTCTCATCTCTCTTACTCTCATATTTTACATTCACAACAAGATTTCAAAATTAATATTAATTTTTCTATAATTTTATCTGTAGCACTCCTAAAATTTAGTATTTTAGAAAATAAGGATTTAGGAAGTAAGATATTGATTGGTCGAATTCTAGGGATCAGGAAAACAAAGAAAAAGGACTTCATTGCATGAAATTGAAATTTTTGGGGTCCATTTGCAATGTGTAGAAACTTGATTGAGCAATCTTTAAAAGTTTTGTGGGTCGAATTACAATTATTTAGGGTCAAATGGGCTCACATCATGCATTCACTTAGTCCAGGGACCAAATTGAAGAATGTCAAAGCCTTGAAGGACTTAATTGAAAGTTTGCTTAAAGATTTGGGGGTCAAAACTAAATTTTTGAAAGTACATTTATATATATAACAATCTCACCCTTGATTTCTTCATTTTCTTCCCTATGCACCAAGCCTTCCTTTCTCCAACAATAGTCAAACCTCAAAACTAATCCAACCCTTATCATCATCTCCTCACGGTGAACAAGCAGGTACTAAAAACTTCCTAATTTTATCAAAGAAACAGCTAAAAACCAAAGCCTGATGTGAGATCACGGTGGAGGTGGTGGGTTTCTACTTTTCAGTGACTTTTGGAGATGAACCAAGAGGTGGGTCTTGACAGGTTCAGCTCGATGAACAAGTTGGTAGCTTTAATTTTGCGAATTGGTGACTGACGGAGATGAATCGAGCTTGATGGCACACGCTATGTTGAGGTGGGTAGGGGAATTTTTTGGCTAATTAGCCCTCAATTCAATAGCAAAAGGGAAAATTAAGGTGAGCATTATGTTCTTTGAGATGTGAGGTGTCAAACAATGTTGGTGTTGAGCTTTTCTAGCTGCAATGTAAGGCGATAGTGCGGTGACTATTCTAAGACAACTTCTTGCTATGATCATGGTGGTGTTCTCAGTTTGTGATTCTGAAGCTTCGATAGTCAGATCTTGGGTAATTAGCGATTTGAGTTTAAAGCTTTTGTATCATTTATTTCTTTCAAACCTTGTATCATGGCAAGAAAATGAGGATTCGACATATGATACGTATATAAACTCACCATGCATGGATTTATACATTTGCTTAAGGGACCCAGATTTGTTATATTATGTGGTAACTTTGGTTAATTAAGTTTATTAAGTGAGAAAACCTTAATTTTATGGAAGTGGGACTTAAGTGGCAATAATTGGGTTAATTAAGATGATTGAACTATTATTATTGATTTGGGTTAATGTTATGAGATTAAATTTGTAATTAAGAACCAGATTGCATCCCTTTACTGGAACCGACACAAACCCCATGACTATTTTTGTAATAATGGATAAATTAGCATGTTTTGTATCGATAGTACCAATAGAACCTAAACTTTATTGTATTAAAGGAGTAATTAGTCATTTTGAATTGATAATGAGTGTAATAGTGAATATTGGAATTGAATGTGGACTTTGATTGGAAATATACTCTTTAAATTAGATGACGAAGAAGTAGGTCCCATGAACTAGTAAGCTAATGATTGTGATTGCCTTTCTGAGACTTCGGAGGTAAGGGTCTACCAATTTGGCATTACTTATATTTATATGTTCTTGTGGAAAAATCCTATGAGAGTTCAATGTGATTGTATTGTACCGACTCTTGATTAATGAAATCTGTAAATGCTACTAAAAAAAATGGCAGTTTGCGATGGAAAAAATTCATCGCAATTTGCAATAGAAACTCCAACACAAAATTTTCCATTGCAAATTGAATAAAAAATTGAAAAACTATTTGCCATGAAAAAATCCATCACAAAATTTGCCTTTTCCGATAGATTTTAATCCGTCACAAATTTTGAAATTTTTTTAAGAAATTTGCAGCAGATAAAATTCCATCACAAAAGTTGAATTTTACAATGGATTTTTCCATTGCAAAATGGAAAAATTGAAAAAAAAAAATTTTCTTGTTAGATAACTTACCCTAATTCCCCATTTTCCCCTATACTCTTTTTTCCTCCTCTCTCTCATGTTTCCCCCTTTTTTCTTCTTCCTCTTTCTTTTTCTTTTTTTATTTTCCTTTTTCTATTTTGCATTATGGCTGGCCGGTGAGCATTGTCACCGGCCAATCAGCCATGCTGGCAGTACCAATACACCAATAGCACCAGCAAGCTGCTTGTGCTACTTGTGTGGCCAGCGAGCTAGCTGGCTGCACTAGGTTTGGCCGGTGACCAACGACTGATGAGATCTCAAATTTATTTTTTTAATTTGGAAAAAAACTAAAATGGTTGTTAGCGTTATTGTTTCAGGTATGAAGGTACAATACTTGTGTATTGTTTCCATTGATTGAGGTAATTTCTTAATTTTGCTAATATTTAATTATGTTTTAGTTATTTTCATTATGTTTTAGTTAATTATCTCCATTAGTTAAAATTTGATTTATGTTTTAGTTATTTCTATTATGTTTTAAGTAGTTGTCTCCCGTAGTTAAAATTTAATTATATTTTAGTTAAACTTTGATTTATGTTTTAGTCATATCAATTTTATTTTTTATAATTGTCTCTATTAATTAAAATTTAATTATGTTTTAGTTAAAATTTGATTTATGTTTTAGTTAATTATCTCCATTAGCTAAAAATTAATTATGTTTTAGTTAAAATTTGATTTACGTGTTAGTTAAACTCAAATAATAATTGTATAAAATATTTAAGTTTTTATTTGGTTTGTGAAATTATGATTTATTAATAAATACCTGCACTTGTAACATGTGCCTAATGATATAGGCTATCTTCACTTGGTGGAAATCTTGTGAGTGTTGATTTTGTATAGCATTTAGAGATAAGTTTGGATATCTTGTTTTAATTTTATATATTTTTATAGTACAATACATTAGAAATTTTTAAAATTGGTGGAATTAGGAAAGATAATGGGATGTTGGGAGAAGGGATGGGGCCTTCTCATTTGTTGCTGATTGATTTTTAATTGCTTACATGATGATGATGGATATAAGGGGGAGTGTTTTTGTGTCATTATGTGTTTACTAATATTATTAATTATTTTCAATTAAAATGATGCTCTTATTATTTTTAGTCTTATTTTTTGGGCAATTTGATAATCTTATTTTAGAGAGGTGTTCGGACAAAATTCTTGCTATAGGAATCATGAAATTAATGCATAAATGAAACAACATATGAATTTGAAGAATAATTTTGATATTTGCATCCAAATCAAATTTCAAATAGGGTTGAGATTACATAATCTCACTGTCAAACCCACTACTTCAATAGCTATTAATGTCATCTTAGTATGGGCTTTGGACAAATCACGGGCTAGCCTGTAAATATCATAGTCCATATCAAATAAGAGATTACTCTATATTAAAAGTCATGGTAAGTGTTAATATCCCAAAACAAACAAACTCAAAATAATTTGTTTACTTACTTCATTTGTTAGGTCATCCTTTAATTCTTTTGTCGATTACTTTTCATTTTTTTTATTTGTGAAAAATCACTTTCTAATGAACATACATTAATAAAGTAAATGATCAAATAATTTTATCAAAATTGAAGTGTTTATAATAAAATTACTCTTGCATCTCTCAAATTGAGTGTTTTTAATGAATTTATTCATTTATAGAATATGGATATTCATGCCAAGCATAGTTGGATGTATAATAGGCTCTTGCCAAATCAAAAAGATTATACAAGAGAGTTTGTTGTTGGTGTGAAAAATTTTATTGATTATGCTTCCATCCAACCTCAATGTTTGAAGGATGGAGGAATAAGGTGTGCTTGTTCAAAATGTAAGAATCTAAAAATTTTGATACCGGATGAAGCACATGTACATTTATTAAAATATGGGTTTCAGCCTAATTATTGGTATTGGACTGCACATAGGGGAGACTGAACCTTTGGATTTCAATGTACATAGGAGAGCTTTTAGTAATGCTCATTTTTGTGGTGACGCCACGAACAATAGGTATGAAAACTTAGTTTATGATGCTATGGGAACTAGTAGCCATAGTGAAATTAATCATGAGGAAGGCATTAATTCAAACAGAGAGAAACCTCCAAACATAGATGCTCAAGCCTTTTATGACATGTTAGCTGCTGCCCAACAACCATTGTGGTTAGGTAGTAAAACTCATTGTGAGTTGTCTATGACTCTACAGATGATGTACTTAAAATATGACTATAATATATCTCAAGGATGTTTTGATCAAATGGCAGAACTTATTAAATCCTCAAATCCTGTAGAAAATCATGTCCTAAATAACTTTTACCAAGCAAAGAAATTAATTTCAAAATTGGGGTTAAGTTCTATGAAGATCGATTGTTGTATCAATGGTTGTATTTTATTTTATACAATTGATACTAATCTTAATGAATGCAAGTTTTGCAATCATCCCCATTTTAAACCAACTATAAGAGGTTGTGAAACAAGAAAGCTAATTTCTTATAAAAGGATGCATTACTTACCCCTAATTTCTCGGCTTAAAAGATTATATGCATCTTTGAAATCAGCCGAGCATATGAGGTGGCACTTTGAAAATAAAAAAAGTTTTGGTATTTTATGTCATTCTTCTGATAGGTTTGCTTGGAAGCATTTCAATGAAATTCATCTGAATTTTATATCTGAGCCAAGAAATGTTAGGCTTGGATTATGTACAGATGGATTTAACCCTTTTAGTCAATCTACTAGACCATATTCATGTTGGCCGGTTATTGTAACTCCATATAACTTACCTCCCAAATTGTGTATGACAACTTCTCACATGTTCTTGACTTGCATAATACCTGGTTCACATAATCCTAAGAGCAGAATTGATGTTTATTTACAACCTTTAATTGATGAGTTGAAATTGTTATGGGAAGATGGCGTAGAAACTTATGACATCTCTAAAAAGTAGAACTTTCAATTGAAGGTAGCTCTCATGTGGACAATCAACGATTTTCCTGCTATGGCATGCTATCAGGTTGGATGACTGCAGGAAAATTAGCATGTCCAATTTGTATAGAGTGAACTAAGGCATTTAGATTGAAGAATGGTGGAAAAGTGTCTTAGTTTGATTGTCATCATCAGTTCTTGCCTACAGATCACATGTTCAGGAGGAATAGAGATGCATTTTATAAGGGAAGGATTGAATGATTCAAAGCATCTTCTAGATTGATCGGCACCTTCTAGATTGATCGGTCAACTAATATGGGAGAGGATTTGTAATGTTCCCAAAATCACTGACTTGCTAGTAACTTTTGGTAAATTGCTTGGATATGATGTATCACATAATTGGACAAAACAAAGTATATTTTGGGAATTGTCTTAATGGAAAGATAACTTAGTTTGCCATAATTTGGATGTTATGCATATCGAGAAGAATATCTATAAAAGTGTGCTTAACACCTTGATGGAAGTCAAAGGTAAGACTATGGACAATGAGAAGGCAAGACTTGACTTGGAGGAATATTGTAGGAGATCAGGGTTACATTTGAAACTTTTACCAAATGTGAAATACATCAAACTGAAAGCTTGTTTCTCCTTAATTGTAAATCAAAGATAAGAGTTGTGGAATTGGCTAGAGGATCTTAAAATGCCAAATGGGTGTGCTTCAAATTTAGCAAGATGTGTTGATAAAACAAAATTGAAATTACATGGGTTGAAGAGTCATGATTGCCATGCATTTATGCAACAGTTGCTGCCAAGTACCTTCAGTTTGCTACCATAAAAAGTTTGGAGGCCTTTAACTGAATTAAGTTAATTTTTTTGGAAATTATGCTCAACAGAATTATGTGTAGATTGTTTATTGCAATTGGAAAAAAAAACATACCAATTGTCTTGTGTAAGTTAGAAAGCATATTCCCATCTAGTTTTTTTTATTCAATGGAGCACTTGATGGTACACCTATCGTATGAGGCACTTTTTTGTATGCTTATACAATGTAGATGGATGTATCCTTTGAGAGGTAAATAATCAGTCTAATGTGTAAAATTCATTATTTTTTAATTTATTGTTATGTAATGTGAATTTATCAAAAAATTCATTGTTGATGTACTATATATATATATATATATATATTATCAATTTCAAACACAATTATACTTCCAAGAATGGTGGCTTTAACTTGTCGATTGGCAATTTTCATGCTACTCAATTATATTGAGTAGTGCTACCCAATTTGATTTATCCATAGTCAAACATGTACATAATGATGATGTAAAATCATCAGTGCATAATTCAACAATTTATAGTTTAATTTCTTGAGTAATATATTTAGGAAAATGTTATTATAAAATCATCAATGCATAATTCAATAATTTATAGTAAAAAATGAGTAATATATTTATGTGAATGGTATGAATGACCTCCATAGCATTTTCTTTTGTTTTCTATATATAATTAGCACAATAACTAAATTTAAGATATTTATATCTACTATAAAGATAGGTACACCTTTTCAAATTTAGATAATTATATCTAGTAATTTTTAGGTTTTTTGACAAAAAGTTATAACATAAAAAACAAAACAAACTAATATACCTAAATTTTTGGTAGATGACAAGTTTTAAACCCCCTTAGGGTCTTTTTGATGTTTTCCCCTCAAATTTATAACAATATCATCTCAAATTAGTCCATATCTGCATGTACTATATTGATTGCAATCTTTATGATTGATTTACATTTATGATGGCGATTTGTTTGATGTTATTTATCTATAATAATTTACATAATTAATATTTTTTATAGATGTCAAGTAATAGAAAAGTAAAAGGCAAGGTTGCTCCATCTGATACTGGATCGGAGTCATATATCCTTTCACACACTTATCTAGGTGTGGTGCCAAGTAGTTCTCCAATAGATGCATCACCTACTCCCTCATCTATGCCATCTACACTAGCATCTACAGATATAGGGAGTGCATATGTTACTTAGAGAACATTTATTCAGCCTCGAGGGAAAGAGTAATATTTTTTAATCATTTTAATTACAGTAATTTATAATGTTATGTATACTACTAATTTATATTTTATTATTTTAATATATGATGTAAAAATATCTTCATGAAACAAGTTCTCCGAGGAGTTGGCATGTGCCCAAGAAATAAGTAATATTATTAAAAGGCACTTACGACAAGCTTGAAGATTATGGAAAAAAAATTTAGATGGAGTTAGAACAATGTCGTTTGGGGAGTTTGAGGTAAGAATTATTTTAAGTATCAAATTTTTTTTCTTAAGTACATTTCAAAATAGAAGAGTTCCCTAAATGTTTTAAATTCGTTTATGTGCTTTAGAAAAAATTTACATGTTAAGAACATGAGGGTGCATTGATTCACAAAATATTTGAGCACCACGGCTTAGAGATATTGAAAAATAAATTACACCGAGCACATCAATTCCAAAAGAAGCCCATTTGGATGGAAGATGAAGTGTGGGATGGATTGCTTAAAGAATAGGCCAATGATGGATTCAAAAAGATAAGTACTCAGAATAAAGCCAATTGGACAGCGAATTGCAATGGTGTTGGATTTCCACTTCGTCATGGTGGATGTATCTCACACCTATCCCACAAAGATAAATTGCTAATTTTTTATAAAAGTATCAATATTTACTTTTAATTATAATTGATTCTTGATAAATGTGTTTGGATATAGCAGAAAAAACTTGGGCACCCGCCTAAACTTGCAAAATCATTTATGCGTACACATTATGTATTAAATGAAAGAGGTGAACACATATGGATCAATGAACGTGCACAGAATACTTATGTAAGTAGTATGTTTCATAAAAATTAGGAAAGTTTAAATATTATAAATTTTATGTTAAAAAGTTTAAATGTCATACATATGTTACCTTTTAATTTTTATATAAGTTAATCATTCTATGTACTTCATGTGTAGAATATGTTCAACAATTGACTAGAAGAGTTCTCTAGTCAAAGTTCAAGTGATGGTGTTGACAGTTCTTCAGTACCCATGTCATCTCAACTTCAGGTGAAAGTTCTAAGTTATTAATTTGTATTTTATATTATTTTTTAATTGAATTATTTGATTGTTATTAATTTGTAGTGATATTTTTTATATAGGTGTGGAAAGATATAGTAGGTGGATCAAAGAATGGATAGATTTATGGACTTGGAAGTAAGGCTTTATTTGTCTTGGGTCAGTCATCTAGAGAACTTTCAAATAATCCGCCCCATGAAAGTGAACAAATTGAGACATTACAAGAAGAAATGGCATTGTTGAAATCAGAATTGACGGTGTTTCAAGAAGAAAATATGATGTTTAAACAAAAATTTGTGGATATGGAGGTGATGATGCGACTGATGTTCATGCAACAGATTATGCATAACCCATCACCATTATTTCAACCTAATACATCACCATTTTATCCGCCTAAAAATCTTTCCTTCATGGCACCGAGCACTCATTTACCTCGACCAGAGGTATCTCCTACACCATTCTTATCTAGACTTGCTAATGAATAGCCACAAAGAAACATAGATGATGAGGATGAGGATGATGATTGATTTTGACTCACGCATTTAGGTATATACTGTGTTAAGATAATTATACTTTGGTAGTTACATTTTAATACTTTTATATTGTTGAATTTATGAATATTTTGTTTATTTAATGTTATATTTGGATTTTATGAAAGATTTGTTGCTTTATCATTTGATGGTTCTAAATATTGTTAAATATGGTGATTTTAGATTTATGAATATATTATGTTTTGATTACAAGTTTTTAATATTTAAAAAATGCTGCAAAAAAAATTAAAATATTTTGCGATGAAAAAATTCTTCAAAAATTATGTTTTGCGACAGATTTTTTCATTACAAAAAAAATCATAGAAAATTGAACATTTGTGACGAACAAAATTTCATCTCAAAAAATAGATTTTGCGATGGAATTTTTCGTCGTAAAATTGCAACGGATTTTGCTATTGCCAATTTGCAACAAAAAATTCCATCGCAAGTTCTATCACAAAAATATCCATCGTAAAATTCATCGCAAATGATTGTAACTAAATATTTTGCAATGGATTTTTTCCGTCTTAAAATCCATCTCAAATAACCTTTTTTTTGGTAGTGAAATTGCTTGAGTACTTGATTGTTATCTATTAATTTATGCGTATACCCCTATGAGGGTTATTTTTTGATTGTGCTCTAATATGAGTCTATTCTTGTTTATTCTGACGCTTAGAACTTCATATTGATATCTGTTACTGTACTTGTTATTGTCTTGTCACTTGTTGCAGTCTCGTGTTGTTATCAGATGCCTTGCCAACACACTTGCTCGTCTATACATCATTATATGGCCATGATGGCTTAATTATACCTATTAATCATTATTATATTGCCTTGTTGGCATTTTTGTATTGTTTTCTATTGCCTCACGGGTACACTTGTTTTACCTAGTATTAATGATACGTTATAGATTTCCCATTGGGTTTCAACGATGTGCTAGGGATACTCTTAGGTATCTATCGTGTGCTAGGAATGCTCTTGGCATCTATCGTGTGCTAGCGATGTGCTAAGGATACTCTTAGGTATCTACCATATGTCAGCAACATGCTAGGAATATTCCTAGGCATCTATCGTATGTCAAGCTATCACGCTTAGATATGATTGACTGATTAGAATAAGAATTGTTCTGATATGCATGTCAAGTTAGTTCCATTGAACTACATATAACTTGGGCTTGTTTATTCTGGTTGTATCTAATTGTTTGTAAATTGTTCATGGAGCAATAAAGAATGAGAAATTCCTATATGCTCAAACTATTATTTATATATGATATTGTTCTTGTTCTAACTATTAAATTTTGATCTGTTGAGTTGATTTTTCCTCAACAAATCCCACTATTTATGATTAAAATTATCCCTTACCAAGTCCTTTGGACTTATCCCCATTTATCCTTTATTTTCTTAGACAGGATTAAGTGAAGGATGTGAATTCCTAGCTTGGGCTAAGAAGAATATATTTTGTAATAGAACAAGTGTTTATATGTATATATGGGTTTACTTAAATGTTTAGCTTGGACTAGAGGCATTGTGATATTTCAAGTTGATATTGATAACCTGAAGCATGTATATGTTTTGTTAGGTCTTCAGGAGTTTAACTATGGTATGTATATAATGTTTTATCGAGATTGATAAGTTGAAATCTGCTATAACTGATAAGTTGAGTTTGAAAATTTTTTTTATATAGGCTTATTGCTTATTTATGGGTCTCAAATTAAGATTAAATTTGGAGTAACTTCTCAACTTAGGGATTATCCTGAGTGGGATGTTATAGAAGTGGTATCAGAGCCTAGGTTTATCGATGAACTTAGCATTGGGTAACATTGGTATTTGTGACTGACCTCTTATTTAGGTTAGTTTGAGTATGAAATATAGGTATTTTTGTGTATTAGGATGCTTTATGTGATTCAAGGATTTAGAATGAATTTGATCAGTTGATATTAAGGAAATAAGTTTGTGTGCTGCAGAATGACCATAAGATCTTGTCAATTGTCATTAAATGCTTAGAACTTGTGTAACTATGAGTCTGATTTGATTTCATCCAACTCTTCTCATTCTTTTACTCTTGGAAGCTTGGAAAAGTAGATTGAGTTGATGGCATCGTAAGAAAGTTTCGGTGTAGCCATTCCACCTAGAACTAGACGATAGGGAAGGCCTTCTAGGCGATAGGTCAATGACAGATTGGCTTTAAGGTGAGGGGCACCTATTTATTTTCAAGCCATGCAAGAAGAAGAGGTTTCACAAACCTCTTCAGTAGGTCAGCTAGCAAACCCTATGTATCAAAGGGGACCGAGATTTATGCCACAGGGTAAACATCTAAATGATAGAGCAAAAGTTGGAAAACATTTGATCTGAAGGACCTAAAAAGGCAAAACAATGGGTAGAGGACCTAGCAAGCATATTTGAAACCTTACGTTTCCTAGATGAACAAAGAGTGCGATTTTCCACATTCCTCTCAACAAAGCCTACAAGGAGCTTGTGGAAAATAATTGATCAAAAGTGGATTGCAGCATGGACCTATAGGACCTTGGAGAATTTTACTTGGGAATTCAAGGACAAATACATGCCCCTGGTGGCTAAATAGGCATAGGAAAGGGAATTCATGGATCTAATCTAGAGAGATCAATTTGTCAATCAATATAAAGCTACCTTCAGTCGACTCATACAATATGCCCCATATATGCTAGGAGATGAGAGCCTGTAGACTCGATAGTTCAAATAGCGGCTGTGGCTTGAGCTTAGGTAGGGTTTGGCTACTTGGGATTTAGAGAATTTCAACTTAGTTGTGAGTAAGGTAATGCAATGCAACTTAAGTTAGAATTGTAAAAAATTCAAAAAATTGAGCATATAGGCTGAAAAGAAAAGATGCACCTTGATGGGTAGAATAATGTTGGAAGAAAACAGCTGAGGCTTCATGTGGGAAGCACTACCTAATAAGCCCTCAGTCTGGCAAGATGGCATATTTGACTCAAGGGAGACCACAAAGGTAATGTGTATTTTTTGGAGCATCTAGCCATGAGGAATCGAAATGTTGGAAGAAACAAGATAGGTGCTTGGGCAGTGGAAATGATCAACACTTAAAAAAATGCCCCAAAAGGAGAGGCCCTATTATTGTAGGAAAAGGGAAGCAGGCAGCATGAGCTCGGGCTTATGCCCTAACAGGAGAAAAAGCACCAAATCCTACTGAGATGGTAAAAGGTATGATTTCTAATTCTAGAAACTATAATAATACATTATTTGATTTTGGTGTTTTGCATTCTTTCATACTTGTCGCATTTCCTTAAACTAAATATGCAACCTGAGATTATGGCTTATCATATAGAAGTTCAGATACTATACATTAGGTTTGCCAGACAATGATTGGGGATAAAGTATATCCAGCCAACCTCATACAGATGCCTATCCAAGAGTATAATGTGATACTCAGAAGGGATTGGTTGTATAGCTATCAAGCACAAGTGAATTGCTGGATCAAATGCATTACTCTCGGAGATGAGATACTAATACCAACATGCCTTTCCGCAAATAACATCACCTCAATGCCAGTTATATTTTCATTAGAAACAAGATAGATTTTGAGAGAAGACGGGCAAGAGTTTTTGGTGTATCTTATCAACAAACTTTGAGATACAGTTTAAAGTCAAGGAAGTGGAAGTGGTAGCTAAATACTCAGAAGCATTCTCGAAAAAGGTAAGCTCATTACCCCCTACCCCACGTAGAGGTATTATTTAACCTTCTGTGGGGATAAGAATCTTCCTAAGGCTAGAGTTAGATAAGGGCACTACTAGCTGAAGACTAGAAAAGACCACAAGAAGCATTTATGCAAGGTTTTCGGAAGCTTAAGAGCATCAACTATATGTAAAATTTAACAAGTGCAAATCTTGAATAAAAAAGGTGACTTTTCATGGGCATATCATATCTTAAGATGGGGTGGAAGTTGACCCCTCTAAGATAGAGGTGGTAGTCAACTGGAAGAGAACGAAAAACATGATAGAAGTTCATAGTTTTCTATATCTTGTCAGCTATTAACGAAAAATTGTGTAGCACTTTTCTAAAATAGCTGACACATTGGCTAAATTAATTCAAAAAAGTCAACCGTTTAACTGGAATAAGGATCTAAACATGAGACAGCGTGATGGATAGAAATTCAGAAGATTGCAATTCCTCCATCACATATCAACCACAAAGGCAAATGTAGTGGTCAATGCCTTGAAGTGAAGGGTTGGAATAGCTCACTTATAGGAAATAAAAGTATTAGAAAGCCTAAGAATAGGTATTGTGTTGAAATTAATGTAGCAAGAAGAATTGTAAAAATAAGTACAGTCTGAATTACATGATGTAATGCGAAGAGCCTCGAACCTATAATATATAGATAATGAAATAAAAGGTTGGAAGTTCTAAAGAGTCTGAGCTCAATACCAACAACTAAAGTATTTTTCTGCTCCATAAAAGAAATATATGTGCCAAAAAAAGTGAAAAGAGATTGTTAGAAAGGCACACAAGTCAAGATACATGATGCATCTGAGAGGCATGAAGATATATCAGGACTTGAAGAAGCAATCTTGGTAGAATGTAATGAAAAGAGGATGTAAATTGATTGACTTAATCTACTTATTTTTTGCCAGTCGAAACAGTACTCTAATAAGAATCTAGGGACTAGATTCTTTTAAAGAAGAAGGTATGTAACAACTCTAAATTTGGTATTTTGAAAAATAAGGATTTAGGAAGCAAGATATTGGTTGGTCAGATTTTACGGCTCGAGAAAATAAAGAGAAAAAACTTAAATCGAATGGAATTGAAAGTTTTAGGGTTAGTTTGCAATTTGCAAAAATTTGATTGAACAATTTTGAAAAGTTTTGTGGGACGAATTGCAATTATTTAGGTTCAAATAGGCTAATGTTATGCACTCACTTAGTCAAGGGACCGAATTGAAGAATGTCAAAGCTTTGAAAGACATAATTAGAAGCTAGCTTAAGGATTTGGGGGTCAAAACCTAATTTTTGAAAGTACATTTATATATAACAATCTCACCTCTAATTTCTTCATTTTTTTCCCCATGCACCGAGCTATTCCTTCTCTAGCAATCTCTCTATGATGATAGCCAAACCTCAAATCTAATCCAACCATCTCCTTCATCTCCTTACGGTGAACATGCTGGTATTGAGAACTTCTCAATTTGACTGGAGAAATAGTCAAAAATCAAAGCTCGATGTGAGCTTACTATGGAGGTGGTAGGTTTCTACTTTTTGATGATTTCTAGACGCAGACCAAGGATAGGTCTTAATGAGTTTGGATCGATGAACAAGCTGGTAGCTTTAATTTCATAAACCTATGATCGACGAAGCTAAATCGGGCATGGTGGCACACAGCAGTGTTGAGGTGGTTAGTATCAATTTTTGGCTAATTGGCCCACAATTCAGCAACAAAGTAGGAAATTTAGGTAGGCATTATGTTGTTTAAGCTAAGAGGTGTTGAATGGTAGTGGTGTTGAGCTTTTCTAGTGGCAACATGACGGTGGTTCCAAGATAGCTTCTTTGCCTCGTCACGATGATTGTGGTGATGTTCTCGATTTGTGATTCTTGAGCTTCAATAGTTGGATCTTAGGTAATTGAGGATTTGAGTTTAATGCTTTTGTACTGTTCATTTCTTTTGAACCTTATATCGTGGCAAGAAAATGAGGATTCGACGTATGATTTGTATGTAGACTCAACATGCATGGATTTATACATGTGCTTAGTGGACCCAAATATGTTATATTATGTGGTAACTTTGGTTAATTGAGTTTATTAAGTGAGAAAACCCTAACTTTATAGAAATAGGACTTAAGTGGTAATAATTGGGTTAATTAAGATTATTGGACTATTATTATTGATTTGGGATAATGTTATAAGGTTAAATTTGTAACCAAGAACAAAATTACATCCCTTTACTAGAACCAATATTAACCACATGACTATTTTTGTAATAATGGCTAAATTAGCATGTTTTATACCGATAGGACCAATAGGACCCTAAACTTTATCATATTAAACCAGTAATTAGTGATTTTGGATTGATAATGAGTATAATAGTTAATATTGGGGTTTAATGTGGATTTTAATTGAAAATATACTCTTTTGGTTAGGTGACAAAGAAGTGAATCCCACAAACTAGTAAGCTACTAACTATGATTGCCTTTCGAAGACTTTGGAGATGAGGGTTTGCCAATCTAGCATTGCTTATACCTATCTATTCTTATGGAAACCTTGTGAGGGTTAAATGTGATTATATTGTACCGGCTCTTGATTATTGAAACCTATAAATTGCTTGAGTATTTGCTTGTCATCTGTTAATTAATATAAATATCTTTGTAAGGGTTATTTCTTGATTGTGCTTTGGTATGAGTTTGTCTTATCCATTCTGGTGCCCAGAACTTCTTATCAATACATGTTACTACACTTGTTCTTGAACTATACTTGTTATTTTGTTGTCACCTATTACCACATCATATTGTTATCGGATGCCTTGCCAGCACACTTACTTGTTCGTACATTGTTATATGGCTATGTTGGCTTAATTATACCTATTAGTCATTATTATATTGTCTAGTCTGCATTTCTGTATTGTTGGTTGTTGCCTCGCTAGCACATATATTTTTCCTAGTATTATTGATGCATTAGGAGTTTTCCTCTGGGTATCAGCGATATGTTAGGAATACTCTTTTGCATCTATTGTGTGTCAGTAATATATTAGGGATACTCCTAGGCATCTATCGTGCGTTAATGATGTGCTAAGGATACTCCTAGGCATCTACCCTGTGTTAGCGATACACTAAGGATTTTCCCTTACATATAAGCCATGTGCTAGGAATACTGATAGGCACCTACCCATCAATGATGTGCTTGGGATATTTCTAGGCATCTATTATGCATTAACAATGCACTAGGGATACTCCTAGACATCTACTGTGTGTCAGTAATGTGCTAGGGATACTCTTAGGCATCTATCGTGTGTCAAGCTACCACACTTAGATATAACTGATTTATTAGAATAAGAGTTATTCTGACATGCATGTCAAGTTGGTTCCGTTAAACTACATATGACTCGGACTTGTTTATTTTTACTGTATCTGATTGTTTGTGAACTGTTCATAGAGCAATAAGGAATGAGAGATTTCTTTTTGCTCCAACTATTATTTCTATATGATATTATTGTTGTTCTAACTGTTAAATTATGATATATTGAGTTGATTCTTCCTCGACAGATCCCCACTGTTTATGATTAAGATTATCCCCCACTAAGCTCTTTGGACTTACTTCCATTTATCCTTTATTTTCTCAGACAGGATTAAGTGAAGGATATGAATTCCTGGCTTGGGTAGCGAAGAATATATTTTGTAATAGAACAAGTGTTTATATGTATATATGTGTTTACTTGAATGTTAAGCTTGGACTAGAGACGTAGTGATATTTCAAGTTGATGTTGATGACCTGAAGTCTATATATGTTTTGTTAGGTGTTCAGGAGTTGAACTATAGTATGTATATAATGTTTTGTCGAGATTGATAAGTTGAAATCTGCCGCTACTTCTGATAAGTTGAGTTTGAAAAAAAAAATTATATGGGCCTGTTGCTTGTTTGTAGGTTTCAAATTGAGATTAAATTTGAAGTAATATCTCAGCTTAGGGATTATCTTGAATGGGGTGTTATATTATCTTTTCTTTTTTTTTTCTATATTAAATAAAATATTAATGTTCCATGCGGCATATTTGCAGGGTCCAAATTGAGTTTGGAATTAGATTTGGAAATCTTACAAAACTTGCAAACTACTTTTCATGATTCCAGTCAGATAAGATTATAAGCTATTTTCTTAGCCAGAGATAAATCATATCTCATGAGATAAGCGGCCATTGAAAAATTCCACATATCAATTTTCAGTTATCTTTTGTAAAAGAGTTTCATTTAGAGAATAATGACATAGCTCTTTGATTAGCTACTATGGCTTCTTATATCAATGTTATATGAGCACTGGTGAGAGAATTCCAAAAATATAATCCCTGTTTACTTTTGTGGATGGATTGTTGAATGATGAAATTAATTTTTGAATCACGATAAAAATTAAGATATTTTATTCAATATATTATATTTACTATGTGAAAATTTCTGTCCGAAATGTCAATTTTTTCTATTTTAAATTGAAGACCGAAATATCCACATCTACTTGATTAAATTGCTTTGGTACTCAAAACTCCTCTTTTTTTTTTTTTTTTTGAGAATCGAAAAGGTAAAAAAATTGGCCAACTTTAGTGTACATCGATTATTTCTATAAATACCTAGCCTTAGATATTTTTAAGCATATAACCGCATATTTTTTTATGCCTTCAGAATTCTCATGGTCAATTTAACTGAAATCATTATCTGTTTGATTCAACGAAACCCTTTAACTAAAAAAGAGATCATCTCAATCTTAATACATTTATCA
>JACGDI010005499.1:1025333-1036814 GCA_014898725.1 Jacaranda copaia | reverse complement strand
TGCAGAAACATACGTAGACCCAAATAAATGGAATCATTTTTTCGACTTTAAAGGACATTCATGGGGCTCTGTACGTACTAATTATTCCACTGCAATACTTGGAAGTATGCTCATATGTGAACACTGGAAAGTGGATTGCCAGCCCAATTTGTTGGATTTACATACGCATATTGCAACGACCAGCACAAATCTTTTCTTTGTTAATTTCAAGAGCTCTTTGTTCATTGAACATGGATTTACACACACAAGATTATGGGACGTTTAAACAATTTGGCTCACTTCATTTACAAAAATTTGAATTCTATAAATATAGGCTTAAATTCAAATTTAATAGAACAATACATCCAATTCGAACTAATTTAACTCGCTTACAATTAAATCTATTTTACATCGTACTCACCCCACACCAAAAAGTAATTATATTTTTTGAATTTAATGTGAATTGTATTATTTTGCTATTTGCATGCGCCTAGTGATATACACAAATTAAATTAATTGTAATAATAATAAAATTTATATACATAATTCTAATTTCATATAGAAGTCATTTAAATTCATGATGTATTTTTTAATAAGATACATATTAGTGCCAAAATTAAGGGAAAAAAATTTCTACAGATACAATGAAAAGTCATATACATCACAATATCACTACATATATAAAAGCACAATATAAAAATACAAAAACACTTAACTTTCTCATATTAAGAAAAAGAAATAAATCGATAAATTTAAGGGAACTCAATCAAAATAATAAAATATAATACCTGAAAATATGAAAAATAATGAACAATATTGAAAACATAAAAACCTACTGCATAGTAGAAAATCAACTCAAGTAGAAGGTTGAATTATGTTAAATTACTTTGAAAAGTGAACATTATACAAAATTAAAAAAAATTGCGTATATAAAAAAAGATCAAATATCCCTATTTATTTATTTGTTCGCAAATGATTCTTATTTGGATTATCTAATCTAAAAATAAAAATGAAATGAAAAAGGATTAAAATTTCGATTTATGGTACAATTAACATTGATTTGTCAAAATTTTGAATATAAAAATTAAAAAAGTTACAATTTTTCACTTAAGAATATTAAAAGAAGTGAGAAAATATAAATATATATGTGATTGTTTTGAATATATTGTCTTTTGTAAATAATTGTTTCTTTTGTCCAGATTTCATTTATCCATCCTTTTCTTCTTTCTTTCTTTCCTTTATTTTTTCATTTTTTAATATTACCATCAATAGTACTTTCTTATTTAAGAGAATTGCGGGCTTTTTTCTTTGTTTTATTTTTGCATGTTTGAATAATGAGTGCTCATAAAAATTTTGTCCATAAAATTAAATAGATAAAGTAAAAAATAAATATGCCAAAATAAAATTCATTATTAAATAAAATTATGAATAAAACTGTAAATTTTTTGTAAATCTTTAATTAGTATATATTTTCCCTTTATTATTGGCTTCTTTATCGTTATTTCTCTTGGGGGCATAAAAAGCATATTTTCTATTCAAGAGATAGTTGATATTTAAATGTGTTGATGGATGAATAATGAAAATTTTGAATAGACAACAAAAGATTTAAATGAATCAAGAAGTGCTTTTTTGCTAATAGGTATTGAAATAATTTATAAATTATTCTCATGTCTCATCATTTAGGAGTCTCTTCATATAAACAAAATCTCTCACTATATACCCGATGCACTTAAAATAAAGTAATTATTCAAATATTTTTATTATTATGATAATATTCATTTTACTTCAAGTAATTAAATTACAAAAAATATCTCTTTAATATTTAAAAAAGAAAACTTATGATTTAGACGGAGATTTCATTTAAAAATATTAAAATTTCAAGATAATTTATATAACTTGATTAAATTATAGAGTATAAATACTTGCTAACTTTAAATTATATAGGAATCTTAAAATTATTAAAATTTTAGAAAATTAATATGAGAAGGTAATAGGCGATTGAGCAAAATATTTTATATTTTTATTTAACATTTTAAATTATATATGTATAAAATATATATTTTAATCTAATATATAAGTAAATTATTTTTTGAAATATAAATTTTTTTTATTATGATCTCATTAATAATGCAGTGGTTATTAGTAACAATTTTTACTGCGTTAAAGAATTTTAAAATGTTATTATTTTTTAACATAGTAACATTTATTTATTTCTTTTATGGACTCATTTTATCATTTATAAGATTATCAAGTAACTTATATTACATATTACGTGAATAGTTACAAAATAATAATTAATATTAAATATTAACTTAACATACTATACATATCAATATATCTTTAAATACAAAATGTACAAATAATTTAATAAGATTCTTAGTTTTATTAGAACTTTATTGATCAAACATTATTCCTATAAAATATTATGTATATACAAAATATTCTTTTGTAAATTTTTACTTGATATTGCTAGAAATTGTCTATGAGGGCAATTTGATAAATTAATTAAAAAAAACTTCAAACCTAAAATTAATTAATTGAGTAGAAGAGATCAGAGAGTCCAAAAGATAAGCTAAGCCCATAAAAAAGGGGCAGAAAAATCCCAATGAACCTCAACCCAACAAGATTAAAATTTATTTAAAATAAAAACTTGGGCATAAGAAATCATTTGTAAAAAATCACGAACTCAAAGAACTTTCAAGAAAAAAAAATTCTCTATGTGTGTTCTAAAGAAAACAAATCGACACACTATTGCCTTTCGAAAAGAATCCTACTCCATTTTCATGCAGCATTATTTTGGCACTGCCTATAGAAGCTCAATAGGGAAGAAGAAACACCGAGAATGAAGGCGAGATTTGGAGCTCATTACTTCAACACCCAAGTGGCACCGGCATCTGAAGACATGGAAAGCTGCAAGCTACAAGTACCGTCACAATCAATGCAAGGGCCATCTCTTGACATTCCTATTCCCCAAAAGGAGATGCCCACGAATAGGAATGTAAACAGATATTAAACGGATCGGATATACTATTTTCATATTTATATTCGTTTAACTTTTTGAATATTCAAAAAGGGATATGGATTTGACAAATATTAAAAAATGATGTTCGAATTTATATCCATCGAATATTGATCAAATTCGAACATATCTATATTCAGTTATAATTATTTATATTTATTCATATTTTATTAAACTTATCCATATTCAAATTATTTTTTTTATATTCATATTCAATGATAATTATTTAGATATCTATTTACAAATATCCAAATATGTAAATTTATGAACTTATAACAAATACATATTTTAATTAATATAAGAAACTATATAATTTCATTAAAAAGAAAGCAATCAAACAAATAGCATAATTTCTAATAAATAATTGACTTTATAATTGATTATTAGTGCTTATTAATAATAATAATGGTATTTAAGTATATTAATTATAAAGTTAACCAACAATAATTGTGTTGATTAACTTTATTCTTCAATTTTTTTCTCTATATTACAATAATTTTTTAATTTATTCTTTTTTCTTTCCAATTCTTCAATTATAATATAAATATATATATATACATATTTGCATTATGAGATTCTTATTAAAAAATATAAATAATATATTATTTAATATATATGTATTCAGAGCGGATATTAAATGGATTGGATACATATTTACCATATCTGTATCTATTTATAATCGGATATCTACTAATCGAATATAGATAATATCCACATTAAATGGATGTAGATAAATTTTATATAAACAGATATGAATACAAACAGTAAATGAACTTTCAAATGTCCATTTACAGCCCTACCCGCAAATCAAACAGTTTTCTAGAAAACATGTGTCACGTTTAACTCCAAGAATATTCATGAATCTACTAGAGACTACTGTTACAGCTTGAGTTCTAGCCAACCCAACCACTCAACGTGTGGAGGAGCTACTACAGTCGTCTAATTGGGACTGGGGGCTTCGTTTTCCCCCAAGAAAGACCACACAAAGAACTAATTTGGTATGAAGCATTGCTTTCCCTCCTCTATCTCCACAATTGGATATTTAGACCTAAGCCCAAAAAGACCCTTTCTAGTCAGCGCCTACTGTGATTGGATGGTGGACTTATGTATTGATGCTACCATCCATGAGCAAGATCAAGGGCCTATTCCAATGGTAGCCCTAGAGATCAAGAGGTATTGGTTGCACAGCAAGGAAAGTAACCATGAAAAGATGCATAAACTACATAGACACAACCAGTCTCAAATGTCCACCACCTATATCTTACTCATTATTTCATGAGAAGAGATTCTGCGCAAAGCCCTATGATGTGGCCTCATCTTAAATTTTGTTCAAAAGATGATGGCGGATATGAAGAAGTTGAATCCAGACAAATGACGCCATTTCCACTTATGCTGTAGTCACACCACTGAGTGGTGTAGGCACCTAAAGGACAAAATTAAGAGATTGATTGCCAAGCAGTCCTAAAGACACTCTAAGAGTTGGGAAGAGTAGTTCTTGCTGTCTCATTGCAAAAGAATTTGACATTTCTAGAGGAATGATAAATTGCCAACGGATTTTCGATGAAATTTTTATTGTTGGAAAAACCCTCACCGCAAATTATTTTTCGTTTGGTTTCCTATTGATGAACCCATTGAAACATTTTCGATGGATTTCTATCTACTTTGTGATGAAATTTTAATAGTGCCAAACTATCAAATTTTCATCGTGTTTCTAACGATTTTTTCTGATGAAAATTTTTTTGATACCTTTCTGTCAAATTTTTGATGGGGTTTTTTGTTATATTTTTTTGATTTATTTTTTTATGTTTTCCAAAAGAAATTAGATATTTTCTGATGTAAATTAGACAAATTTTTAATGGATAATTATAAGGATTATTATTTATTTATAATCATTTTTGTCGAAAGGCCATCAGCTTTTCGTCAAACATTTGGGCTTTTGATGGAAATTTATTATTTTTTAAAAAAAATAATTTGAGAAAATTTTATTTAATTATACCTTTAACTTGCTAATGCTTTTTCAATATAAAATAACATACAATTATAGTACCAAAAATATTAGAATAAATGGAAAAATAATTTAAATAAAATACAATTTTATAAATAAAATTTTTAAAAGTTATAATTTTTAATTACAAAAGTAAACAAAAAAAAAATTCCTATCTAGTGATCACTAGGATCATGATTAAAGTCGAAATAGTCATCCTGCTTGATGCCATATTGATGCTAATCATGCTCACCCTACTGTGGCTATAGCTACAAGTGGTAGGTTTGGGGATGAGGGGTGGGCCACTCGAGCTTGATGGGGCATCCCTTTGCATGACTAGCTAAGAGATTAAATTCTACATCATGCCAAACTACTTCGTGAACATGATCTGTATATCATCAATATCAGCCTAAAAATGTGCCTCCAAGCATCCTTCTAATTGGGCTACAACTAATGCAATAGGCTTCTCTTGAGGCACATTGGCATAGGAGGGTGACTGTTGGTAGCTTAACTTATAAACCTATGCCTTCTTGTTTGCGCAACCTACAGTCTGAGCCCACAACTTAGCCTGAGATTGCTAGGTCTTTATACTGCTCCTAACATCCTCTGGCAAAGATTAGGATTGTGGTGCCTGCTAGAAGCTCTCTTACAAGGTATGAAAATAAATATATGAATGTAACATAATGTAACCAAAACAATCTTATGTCATATGTAATAAACTTACAACAACTCTCCATGGCCTCTTGTCCACCTAGCTCTTATTGGCCTACCTTAGGTGGGTATGGGCAAAAACCTCCTCCACCATCATGGCCTCTACATCTCCCAAGCCTACATAAAGAACAAAAGAACAAAAATTGCCATAAGTTTGGTATACATACATAATATTAAACTATAATGATTATAAGAAAAAAAATTGATAAAGTTTCCACTAAATTAGCATTTACCCAAAAAAATAAAAGCTCTTCAACAATTAAAGATATGATAACACAATATAATTTGGGAATAGTAACAACCCTTCCCTATCAACCAAAATATGAACGAATAACAAATGGGAAGGGCTAGTGCCCTTCCCCATTATCCACGTCATGCAAAGATTCTAAACATAAGAGAAAGTAATGCAAGACTATAGACCAAGTTCACTAAAGTCTAAAAACTTACTAAATATTTTAGATGTGTCTTGATGGATATATTACCTCTTCTATAGAGGAATCAATGAATCTCATATGCTCGTTCTTCATGGCCTACATAGGCTTCTTGTAAAAATGTTAGGACTACCAATGCTAGTATAGAGCAGCCAAAGTGTCCTCTCCAATCCATTCCTGCCTCTTACCCATCTTCCAAGCATGGCTATACTTGTCACTTTCTCCGTGATCCTCTAATGTTGAAGCCTCTCTAAAAATAGCCCTTGCATTGGGGGTCCCAAGTGACATACTCGGTGAAATAAAAGGAAATCAATTAGTGTAATTATAATACACAAACATACTTAATTTGTAAAAGTAAATATATTTATAACTTTCATATACCTTCCACTCCCTAAACATCAAGTCTCAAAGGGCCTAGGGGATATTCGACCATGTCCTGTACAGCTTCTGTACCTTGCTCTTGATTAGCCTCCTCAAGAACTTGGCATCATCAAGCAAAGGTGTATACCTGTATAAAATAATTTTTAGGGATAAAGACATTTTGCCATCCTAAATATGCGCGCATTTACACTTTGCTAACTAAACTTTTTTTCATAATATTTTACCATCTAAACTGTACTTTTCTTTCACCTTACTATACATGAACTAATTTTGGTAAAATATTTCGTGGTATTCCATTACCGCAATGGCTGAAGTCTTTTCTAAAGGCATTTTTTTTTATCATTTTATTAAAATAAAATCAATTTAAAACTGAATTATCATGGATATGCACCTAAAAGTACACTAAAAAAAGTTCATTGCATTTTGCAATTTAACAAAGCTACACAAAGGAGATGACTATTATATCCACAAAATAGAAGATTTGACTATAATACTTAAAAAAGGAGGTTCTTGGCATTGATGTGATGAATTGTTTCCGTAATATTCCACCAAAATTCATTTGTATATGTAAGGTGGAAAAAAATGTAGTTTGGATAGTAAAGTGTCACAAAAAAAGTGTAGTTCGCAAAGTGTAAAAATACGCATAGTTCAGATAACAAACTATTTTTTATCCCTAATTCTTAACATTAATATATAATAATAATAATAATAATAATAATAATAATAATAATAATAATAATAATAATAATAATAATAATAATAATAATAAAATAATACTTATATAACAATTCAAACTCACTTATAGCATCCCTTGAGACACAAGTATACCCTGCTAGAATTATAGAATGGGGGATCTAGTCCTCTCTCATTTAATGCCTGCCAGCTGAAAAATGAAATATTAGGAATGATGTTGCTGCTAATGTGGAATGAACAAGTGGAGCAACAACGTATGGCTAAGTGCTATGTTGAGTGATAGATAGGGATAGAGTGCCTGCAAGTGAAGTGGATGGTGGTGCGGACAAGTAACACTGTTATGAGTATAGGTATGGAGAACAGTATATGGATGACCTCATAGCAATAAAAGATGATGAAGGAGGAATACTGTGGCTTCTAGTGGGAGAAAGGCATGGGGTAGGCATAAATTGATGACCAACCGACGAGGTGGTGGGGGACTAGTCATCTATCAAGAGTGTATCATAGATTGGGGAATTTGTCCCCCAACCTCAGCGAGAACCTCGACCTCAGCCAATTGCAAGGGGACAAAATACCAGACTGACATGCTATCTATAAAATAAAAATAAACATCACATAAGGACAATAATTAATATTATTATAGTAACTTAATATTTATGTACATTAAATGCATAAGAATTGTTAACAACTAAACTCGATAAGGCATACTAATTTTCATAGAAGTTTAGATAGAATATATTATTCATTAATCTAATAAAAACTTCAACCTTTTTAGCTACCTGGACGTGTTGATGTAATAAGAGAATAGTAACAAAAGGCCTCATGTAATGCTCATTTTCTAATAAGAAATTATTTGGTTCGTTAATTATGCAATGATTTCCTTCCAGAAATGCCAATATTGTGTAAAATTGTTCCATGATCATAAGCTAAAATCATAGAATAATTTTCTCCAGCACTGGCACTAATTTTTATGAGTAATTACATGTCTTTTTTGAGGTTATTAGAATAGCATTATGAAGATGATATGATGAAATTTTTATTTTTTATTTTTCTAACTTCTGAAATTTTTTAAGATAGATAAAGTTGAGATGAGTTTAAATGAGGAGTTTTTTGGTATAATAGGCTATGTTGTAGTTAGAGGCAATGATAATTCAGTTATAATTAGATAGAATATGCTTCATTTTTAGTTAAATTTTTAGTTAAAATTGAAGTTTAAATTTATAGAATATATCATTCATCCATCGGATAAGTACTTCAATCTTTCTATCTACCTAGATCTATGGTTGTACTAGGAGGACAATTTTTATGATCCATTGATGTTCCAATCTCTGATTGGTTGTCATTTATAACAACAGATTTTGGTAGACAAAAAGATTAGAGAAAATTTCTAATGAATGAATTTTTGAATAGAAATTTTTATTAGAGAATAAATTTGGCTATTGACCAATTATAGGAGTTGGAGACTCCTATAATGCTCCTTTTCTAAATAAATATTATTTAGTTTGGTAATTGTGTAATAACTCCCTACTAGAAATGCCAATATTGTGGAAAATAATATATTTTTCAATCATAAGTTGAAAATTCACTTGAGGTTTATAACACCCCTAAAATTTGGCATTTTTTAGAAATAAGAATTTAGAATTTAAGATATTGATTGGTCGACTTTTATGGCTTGAAAAATAAATTAAATGGACTTGATTGCAAGAATTCTAAAATCTTTAGGGTCAATTTGCAATTTTTAGAAACTTGATTGGATCACATTCTAAAGCTTTTGGGGTTGCATGGTGAATAATTTAGGCCAAAAGGTCAATCTTATGCACTAACTATTTCGTGGGGCTTCATTGAAGAAATACCAACTTTCATGCTTCAATTGACAAAGGCAAAAACTTTCTGGGGTCAAATTAAAAAGCTGGGATAGTTCACTATATAAATTTCCTATTTTCAATTCCACCCTCATTTTTCTCCACCTTCAACACCAAGACCCTCTATCCCTCTCTTTGGCAATATCCTTTAGCAACACCTGAACTTGCAAACTAAACCACCCAACTTCTTCCCCTCATTATCGTGAACACATAGATACCCCATGCAACGGAAAAGAACTGGTGGAATGATCAGAAAAGTGACTTGAAAATTTGGCCATGGCAGAGGTGATGGGTTTCCAAGGGGTGAAATCTGACAAACTCAACTCAAGGATCACCTGGGTAGCTTCAACTCCTCAAATAGACTACCGCCAATGATGGAATCGAAAGAAAATTAAGCGGTGATGAGTGGTGGTGTAGGTGATTAGAGCTCAAATTGAAGGCTTTCCTAGTGGTATTTGGTGAAATTAACTTGGGGGTTGGCTTAGTTGAGCTAAAAGGTACAATTTGGTGGTGATTTGGCCTTTTTTCGGCGGTGGAGCAATGACAGCTCCAAGATAGTGTCTTCAGCTCGTCGCGGTGCTCTTAATTTTTGGTTTTGAGATTTTGATAATCAAATCGAGGGCAACGAGTTGGATGGGATTATGCTTATATACATTAATACGTTATATCGTTACTTCCACAAATCTTATATATTGCTAAGAAATAAAGAGTTGATGTAGGAATTGGGTATACATGTGACATGCATACATGGATTATGACATAGCATAGTGGGCCTAGATTATGTCTTATTGAATGATAAGCATGGATTAATCAAGTTAATTAAGTGATTAAACTATGATTTTTTGAAATTATAACTCGAGAGATAACAATTGGGTGATTTGAGATGTTATGGACTAAGACTTGGAATATGCATATACCTTTATAAAATTAGTAAACTTAGATTGTATTATTTATGAAAATTTTGGGAATTATCGAGTTAATTGGAAGAGAAAACCCTAATTTTATGTATTTAAGACCTAAGTGGCCATAATTGGATTAACTATGATGATTGGATTATTATCATTGATTTGGGATAACGTTATAAGGATAATTATGTAATTAGGGACCAAACTTTATTCTTATGCTAGAATCGATACAAACCTCATAGCTATTTTTGTGATGGAGACTTGATTAGAATTTTGTACTAATTGTACCAAAAAACTATTGTATTAGTCGAGAAATTAGCAATTTTAGGCTGTTGATGGTACAAATATAACCACTAAGGATTATTAGAGTTGAATGGAGAATTGATTGTAAATATACTCTTTTAGTTAGGTGGCTAGGAAGCAAGCCTAGTGGATCAGTAGACAGCTAATTTTAGCTGTTGTATTTGAGACTACGGAGGTGAGGGTCTACCACTTTGACCTTATTTATTCTATCTATTCTTGTGGAACGACCTTTGTAAGTGTTCAATGTGCTTGTATACATACTTGTCTTGTAATTGGAATCATACTTGCTTTTCATCGATTGTTATTTGTTTATTGATATGTATACCCCTATGGGGGTTAGTTTTTGTTTATGTTATGTTAGAAGTTCGTTCTTATTTGTTCTGGAGCCCAAAAATCCTATTTTTTATCTGTTATTGTACTTGTTTATGATCATATTGTTGTACTTGTTCTTGATCGATACTTGTTATTTCCCTGTACTTGTTCCCATCCTGCATTATTATCGAATGCCCTGCCAACACATTTGCTTGTTTGTGTCTTGTTATATAACCATGATGGCTTAATCATGCTTGTGATCATTATTAACTGTTAACTATTCTGTATATCACTCATATGGCCTTGTTGGCAAATTACTATCTGAAAATAAGTTTTAGACTATAGTTCCCAGTTGTTGTGCTTAGGATGAGCCAATATAATTAATTGAATGACTAACTGTCTGATTGACTGATTATGATAAGTTTTTCCCAACTGTTGAGCTCGGGATGTGCTAATAAGTTGATCCCAGCTATTTGCTTGGGATGTGTTGACAAGTTGATCCCAGATGTTTGCTAGGTACGTGCTAATAAGTTGATCCTAGCTATTATGCTCGGCACGTGTTGATAAGTTGATCTCAGCTATTATGCTCGGGACATACTGATAAGTTGATCCTAGTTGTTTGCTTAGGACGTGCTGATAAGTTAGTTCTAACTGCTTGTTGTGGACATGTTGATAAGTTGATCCCAGTTATTGTTCGAGATGAGCTGACATGTTTGATTGATTGACGGACCAATTGACTGACCATCTACCTACCTGACTACCTGATAGACTGATTGAATGCTCAATTGATTGATTGATTGATAGTTCGACTAACTGACTAGAATAAGGAGAGATTCCGATTTGCTTGACTTCTTATTGCATGTATTCCGAAATGTACATGTTTAATTGTTAAATTTTGATG
>JACGDI010005499.1:963747-1025233 GCA_014898725.1 Jacaranda copaia | reverse complement strand
CTTCTTATTGCATGTATTCCGAAATGTACATGTTTAATTGTTAAATTTTGATGCATTGAGTTGATTCTTTCTTGACAGATCCCTATTGTTTATGATTACTATTATCCCTCACTAAGTCCTTTGGACTTACCCCTTTGTTTTATCTTAATTTTCTCATATAGGATTGAGTGACAAGCTTAGACTGTAGGTTGGATCAACAAAAATAATTTGTAAAGGACTAGATATGTGTACCTGCTTATGGACATATTTGGACTTTTGTATAATTTGGAAATATTATGATGTATAGGATTGAATCGGTATTAGTAGCATATATATAATGCTGTGTGATGAATGATTGGAACCACTAATAGTATGTATTTAGCACTCATTTTGTATGTTATGGGATTATCAAAGGTTTGCATATAATGTTTGTAGAGGTTGTTAAATTGAAATCCGCTAATATTTTTGATACGTTTGAGATGTTGATGTTGGGCCTACTATTTGTTTATGAGTTTTGAATTAAGATTGAATGGAGTGGCACCTTAACTTGGGTGTTGTCTCGAGAAAGGAGGCTTCAATGTCGGCCTAAAGTGGACCCCAAGTAGATTTTCAACTTATGACTGTAAAATAATTTTCCATAGTACTGGCATAAATCTTTAGGAATCATTAAATTTGTCTTTGTTGGGGTTGTCAGAATAGTATTGTGAAGTTGAGATGATGAAATTTTTATTCTTGATGTTTCTAACTTTTGAAAATCTTTGAGATAGATAGTGTTGAGATGAGTTTGAATGGGGTTGGTAGGAATAATGATGTGTCGTACAATTAGAAGTTTGAAAATCTTTGAGATAAAATATGCATAATTTTTAGTTAAAAAGTTTAAAATAATTTGTAAAATAACCATTTAGAATAAGTTGGAATTTAGTTTTGTAAGGTACCTTGGTTAATATTTTTGGTAGTTTAAATTATCCAATATGATATCTTTTTGTTATTCAACCTAAATAGTATTTCTTTGTGATTTCAACATTAATTATTGTTTAGTAAGCTACCTTGGCTATTTCGAATAGTCTAAGTAATCCCATAAGTTATCCTAAACTCAATTTTAAACAAAAATGCCTCATTTGCTATGAAGGATTGTGTATGATAGATATATAATCCAAGCAATCTAACTTCTTGGTTAGTATAGTTGGAGCTCATGATATATAAGTGACCCAGTATTTAATATGATTAATTCTAAGTAATTCAATAAGTTATCCTATGCATTTCTAAATATACTAACATACACAACAGATTAAATAATTCCAAGAAACCAATGTACATTTCCTAGACATACTAAAATATAAAACTAATTAAATAATCCCTATAAACTAACATGCATTTCTAAACATACTAATATACAAAACTAATTAAATAATTCCAAGAAACCAATATGCATCTCTAAACATTTCTAAACGACTAATTTCTAAACTAATATGCATCTCTAAACATTTCTAAACCAACATACATTTTTACACAACTAATTATTGGAAACCAAAATACTTTCTAAACAAACTAAATACAATTATAATTAAATAAACAAATATATAAAGAAATTAAGGAAACTAATTGATAGCTTGGAGGACATTGATAGCAAAGCGATAGGGGGTATGAATGGGCAACAAGGGCGACAATGGGGGCGAGCTTGTGTAGACGGCAATGGGAGTGTCAGTAGTGGCAAAGGACAATGAGGAGTACGATGGGAACACACAGGGAAAAAGAAAGAAATGCGGAAAGGAGGAAGAAAAAATGGGAAAGAAGAAGGGCGGCCAGCTGATTTAGTTAGGTTTACCAATGGAAATTTTGTCAAAAAATAAGTTTTTTAAAATAAGATAAATTCACTTTTTCAATGGAAAATCCATTAGTTATCTTTTTTCCTTTTCACACCAATCCTCTCAAAATTTACAGATGATTTTCCAACAATTTTCTATCATTTTTTTGATAAATCTTATTCCCTCATAAATCTATCAGAAATCTTTCAAAAATTTTCAAAGGATGTGTTCCATCAGAGATTTTTGTCAAAAAAACAATGTTTTTTTTAGTGTTTGTAGCTCGGCAAGCACCAAAAGCCTACCAACAAGTAATATTTGCACAACAGAAATGGCCTCCCCATTGCAAAGGCACCTAGGGGTGTAAACGGATGTTAAACGAATCGGATACACTATTTTTATATTTGTATCTATTTAACTTTTTGAATATTCAAATATGAATACGGATTTGATGAATATTAAAAAATAATATCCAAATTCGTATCTGTCAGATATCGGTCGAATTCGAATATATTCATATTTGATTATAATTATTCAGATTTATTGATATTTTATTAAACTTTCTATATTCGAATTATTTTTTTATATTCATATTTGATGACAATCATTTAAATATTTATTTACAAATATTCAAGTACAAAAATCTATGAACGTATAACAAATGCATGTCTTGATTAATAGAAGGAACTATATAATTTCATTAAAAAGAAAGCAATCAACAAATAGCGTAATTTCTGAATAATAATTGACTTTATGATTAATTATTAGCACTTACTAATAATAATAATGACATTTAAGTATATTAATTATAAAGTCAACCACCAATAAATGAGTTGATTAACTTTATTATTCAATTTTTGTCTCTATATTACAATAATCTTTTAAATTTATACCTTTTTCTTCCCAAATCTTCAATTATAATATATATATACATGTATGGATTATGAGATTTTATTTAAAAATATAAATAATATATTATTTAATAAATATATATTTGGAGCGGATATTAAACAGATCAAATACGCATTTACTATATTCGTATCCATTTATAATCAAATATCTACTAATTGAATACGGATAATATCCACTTTAAACATATGCAAATAAATTTTGTATAAATGGATACAAATACAAATGGTACATGAATTTTTAAATATCCATTTATAGCCCTAAAGGCACCCTTGATCTTCTCAGAAGGACCCACCAAGATAGGTGATGCCAACATTGAAAAGGTAATAGTGCAAAGGTCAATTTGCACATGATCCTATGTCATTGACCTTACTTTTGGTACCTCTGCAGGTTAACACCTAACAACAAGCGATGCTCTAGGGACCTAAGGTACTAACAGTAATAAAGACCCACACGCTGTGATTTTCTCATAGCTCCAAAAAAACCCCAAGTGCAAAAGAACAAGCAAAGAAGGAAATAGGAAACAATAACTTCCCAAGATGCTAGCGAACCCCAGACACTAAGTTTAGGAGTTAGCCCAAAATGGAAGTGAGCCGCTAGTGCACAGTAGGCCAAATGAGCAACACTCCAGTACACACCCTTCACAACTAGATAGACAAAGATGTTTCAAGTTGCCATACTACAAGGCCTAATCAAGTACCCCCTAATGTAACTTCCAAACCATTGGTATGAAATTTTTGTTGGGATTCAAAAATTTATAAATTGAATTAGAATATTAATACTTTAAAATAATAACATAACAATACCAACAAAAATCAAAATGGGCTTTAATAAGACATCAAAATTAATTAGGGCTTTGGTGTGATGTTAGAAATTACAACGACTAAAAATGTATAAAACAAAGACTTAATTGCACAAATTAAAAACTAAATGGGGGTGTCAAAGTGTAAGAAAAGAAAGTTGGAGGGTTCAATTGGAAAGTTAGGGGGCAAATGTGAGGTACTCAGAAGTTGGGGGGACTAGATTGCAAGCGATGAAAGTTTTGTGGGCCAAATTGAAATTTTGAAAAGTTCAACATTATAAAAACCCTCCTTTCATTTTATCTAATTCCCACTAGTGAGCCCAACTTCTACCTCTACCACTCCTAAGCCATTTGCGGCCAAAACTTGAAAGTAAACCAACTAATATGCTCCTCTTATCATGATGAGCATTTTGATACTAGAAAGTCTCCAAAATCACCAACAAAATAGAGGAAATTAAGTGGCGGTGGTGGTGGGTTGCATGGCTCCGGTGGAAAAAAGATAGAACTAAGAGAAGGTTTGTGACATGTTTGGTAAGGGGAATGCATCGGAGCTTTCAATTTTGGAAAGGGACCACCAATGAAGGAAGAATTGCGATGGAGACGAGGTAGTAGTTGATGGTGGGGTTGCACTATTTTTTGGTAAATTAGCCAACCTAACGGCATAGTAACAAAAAATTAAGTTGGGCATTTTGCTCATCCCGTCGAGGTATATGAGGTGAGGGTGCTTGTGCACAACTTCGGTGGGTGGTTTAAGCAGTCGAGATGCAAAATCTCCAAGATGATGATTCCAACGCATGTGACAAGGTTTTGGACTGTGAATATACCTCAAACTTGATCAATTAGGTACAATCCCATTTGAACAATTTAAATGATTCATGATTTGATTCGATTAACTTGTTAAGTCAATTTTCAATGTAAATTTAAATCAATTGAACCAAGTTATGATTTTGGAGTAGAATGATTGTATATGTTTTTAATTATAAAATTATTGTGGACTCAAATTGTTAATTAGGGGCTAACTATCATTAATTAAGTTACTTGACACATTTAAGAATTAATAAATAGAGATTGAATTAAGAATTGACTATTATACAAAAACTATACTAAATTCACGGATTTGGACTACTTATAGACTAAGGACATTAATTTAAATACTACTAATGGAAGTGGAACAATAGCCTAAAATTGATAAAGTGTTTAATTGATTGTTTGACCGAGTTGGCATGCATAAGAAGTCAAGATGGAAAATTGGGTTCGTAATAAACCTTTAATCACTTGAATGAGCTGAGTGTGTAATGAATCTGATAGTATGAATTAGTTGATCAAGGAAAATAGGTTGTATATTAAGGTAATTCATTATAAAGATCGAGATAGAATTGTAATCGAGAAATAAGTGGGTTAGTGTAATTAGAGTATATAGATGGCCGCGATTACTATTAGTAAATTCTATAATGTAGTATTGATAATTATATGTTATTTTGAGTAAAAATAGATGATGACAATCCAGGCATCCCGGACTAGTAGGAGGCTTTGGCAGGCAATAGGGCTTGAGGTGAGGTTAATATTACCTTCTTGCTAGGGAAAAGAATGTGTACGTATATTGTGAATATCAACTTGCTTATATGTATTCTGACTTGTCTGCACCTTTTCATAACATTCAAGTCCCTTCGTTGAGTTTGAAGATTACCTTGCTTCTGCCTTCTTCAACCTTGTTGGCTGATCCCATAGAAAGTTATAGTGTTCTTTTGAAATGCTATTGAGAACGGTCTTGCCGACTGATTATTTTGCCATTTTTTGAACTCAATAATTTGCATCATTATTGGGACAGCCTTGTCAACCGATTAACTTATGGTTTCTTGAATTCATTACTCGAAATCCTATCGGACCTTTCATTATCATTTTGCCCTCATAGACTCTTTTTTTTTTTTTTTTGGAATAAAGGTGAAACTATATTAATAGAAATTGGAGATTACATCAAAGTTAAAGGAGCTAAAAGATGTACTCCTTTACAATAACACAAAATACTTACACACGAAAGGGGGCCATTCCAGCCACCATGTACCTATACAAATGTGCAAAAAGACAGAACTTTGCAAATAAACAAAATGTTCCTGGATTGAGATTTAAAGATCTAAGCACACGTGAAAGTGTCATACAAAAGCATGCGGGTGATCAAATAATGAACAGCTGTAATGAAAATTTGAGCCACATATGCTACTGTCCAGATTGCAAAATGGCGTGACCCTTCAAGCAGCACAAGCAAGAGATGCTATCAATTTCCAAAGAGCACAAAATGTATCCAAAACAGACCGCCTGTGAGTCTATATGCAAAAGGCACCAGAAGCAATCTCCATAATGATGTTAAAATCAGAAGCTGCGATGCAGCAACAAGAATCCCAACCTACTGCTGTGACAGAAATGAAAATGAATCTGGCAACATAATCACAAAACTGTAGGTGAAGAGAACTAAAATGCCCCTGATGGATAACTGGAGACGACACATTAATGTTACACATAGCAGTGGATAAGAAACACAATACAGCAGCTAAATAAACAAAGCAGCAGAAAATCGAATACCAACTCAGTCGCGAAACCACACAACCATTCAACGCCGTCTCAGAGGGATGAGAAATGAAGCCTGAGCAGAAAATTTATTTGCTGGATAAACAAACTTAGAACTCCAGAAATAAACCAGGAGGAGAAAGAAATATTCCTCAGAACCAGCAGAGAAAATCAGAAAGAAATATGCCTCAAAACCAGCAGAGAAAATCAAAAACAAAACTATAATTGTAACAGAACCTGTAGTAGAAACTGTAACAGAGTGTTTGTCACAAAATGATTCATTTGAACCTGAAGTAAGGCATTTCAGTCTCATCCATTCGAATGATAACTTGCAACTTTCTCAGAAGTTGGTAACTTTGAATAACAAAACTGTGTTCAGCTTGACAAGCTTCCTTAGCAAGGTAATCAGCTGCTACATTGCCTTCTCTATAAACGTGACAGAGAAAAGCATTCAAAGGTTGACTCAAATTTCTGATTTTACCAATAATATGAGCCACACTCCAATGATGAGATTTATTATTGATAATCAGATGCAGGGCCACTTAAGAGTCCATCTCAACCACAATGTCAGACAATTGATTTCGTGCACGAAACTCTAAACCTTTCAAGGCAGCCGTAAATTCTGCAATAGTGTTGGTAGCTTGACCAACAGGATGGATAAATGCAAAGATTACCTGTCTGTTAGCATCTCTAAGAAGACCCTAGCTCTAGCCCTACATGGATTATTTTTAGCCACGCCATCAGTGTTCAATTTTAGAAAACTAGGTTTAGGAGGAGTCCATTTAATCATCTTACAAGGGATAGCTTCTTGTTAGTGTCCCATATCAAAAAAATAAATAAATTATAGTCTTTTTATATGGTCTTGAGAAATCTTTATCTCTTGAGTTAGCTTTTGAGGTCAAGTTAAGCCTAAGATTCATTCTTTAATACTTCTTGCTGAGTGATGAATATGTTAAAGATAGTTGCTGTAGTGTAGTCTCCTTTCCAATAATTGACCTTGAAAAGACCAGCTTTTTGTGTAACATTAGTGCTATTGAACCCTCCAAATCACCTTTTCAGCAGTGCACTTGAGCCCTTTGTGTTTAAGGTCATTTCTAGAGCACCATGAGGACCAACAAATCAAAATTGGGATAATGCTTCTAATATGAACCTGTGAGCCTGCATATGCTTTCATCTTCCAAGATTGAAAAAGTAGAGATATATTAGTGGTTCTAGGCATAGAGAAATGAAAAATATGTGCAAAAAAATCCCAAATTTTTGAGCTAAAGAACAAGAAATAAAAAGGTGAATAGTACTCTCAGATCCCTAACAATGTCGGCACTTAGATGTGAGAATAAAGCCCTTCTCTTGGAGTTTTTGGTCTGATGGGATGAGATTATTGAGCAGTTTCCAAACAAACACAGAAATGGTAAGAGAGAGGATTTTGTTCCAGACGGAGTTAGAAAAGGGAAAGCAAGTGTTAAGATGTCAAAACGTGAACCAAGTGCTTTTGATAGTGAAAAGACTGAAAGAGGAAGGTTTCCAAAAGATAGAGTCCTTTGAGAAGTAAAGGATGGGAACACAGGAGACTTGGTCAACAAATTTTGATGGAAGCACATCCTCTAGCTTATTTCTATTCCACTCACCATTATCCCAAGAAGTATTGATAGGAGTGTTGGAAAAGTAATTAGAGTTGAGAAGAGAGTTAAGGGACGAATCACCCAACCAACAATAATGCCAAAAAGAAATACACCCCTCTACCAGGGTCTAAAAGATATGTTTTTTACTTCAGTTCGAATAGCACAAAGCTTTTTCCAAATATACGAGTTCTACAGTGAGACTTTGATAGCCAAAAGATGGCATCCCTCATAATATCTCTTATGAATGAATTCAACCCATAAAAAGATTTGACAACTAAACCTCCACCACAATTTGAAAGTGAAAGTAGTCTCAGTATCTCTTAAACTATTCACATTAAGACCCCCTTCATCAAAGAGGAAACACATTCGAATCCAAGATCTCTAGTGAATCTTTTTCTTGCCCTCATAGACTTTATTTGATAATTCTTATGTTGTTATATGATATGGTGCCAATATTCTTGAGCCATTGACATGTATTATCACTTGAGATAGTCTTGCCAACGGAATAGATTGATTGTTCCCTAGATTCATTTGTATTCGATTATTTCTTGTTTGTAACATCGTTACTTGAAATTTGATATTGTTGTTGGAAGTAGTTGTTAATAAGATCCTTGGAGATGCCCAAGAGAAATTCAAATTCGAAGTGATGCCATGGGAAATTTAGGCTCAGGACTAGGATCAGAAAGATGGTTGGGTGGAACCAATCGACTAGTAATCCTGTCTTATAGGTAGTTAGAGGTTAGCTATTTGTGAGTGGGGATCGACATATAGTTGACCATGCCATAAGAGTGTGTGTGTTTTGTTCAAGCTTAGCACTCAAAATTTGGAGAGATAAAGGATTTATTTCCATATTTATCTTTGGGAGTCACAAGATTGAAGACCTTTCCCCAACAACTCCATATGATATGTTATTGTCTCGTCTTTTGTTGTTAATTTATTTTTGAACTTCTGTTATTCAAGTATATTAGTAATAGTTTTGCTGACACGAGTTGTACTTGATCTTGCGTAAGCATTTACTAGTATCTTGCTTATTTTAGTTCCTTTCAAAGTATCTTGTTTCCTTTTTATTGATCTCCTCACTAAATCATTAGGACTTACACCCCTTGAATGATCTTGGTTCCTTTTTCCAGATAGTCGTTAATAGACGATAGGCGTCCCATTTGTACTTCTATATATAATATACATAGTTTTGTGAGCAGATTGCCAGTTGTACAGAGTGGTTGGACTTGATATGTGAATTATAGTATGCTAAGTTTGAGTTCTTTTTGATTTTGATGACTTGAGAAACTAGTTGTATAGGACTTCCTTTTGTATCTATTGTGTAAAACGAAGTTTGCTAAGTTATGTGTTGTGATGTTGGGTTGTAAATGTTATGTATCAGGAGTAATGTATTGCTAGAAGCTTGTTATATTGAAGTGGTTTGCCCTTTGTGAAATTAAGTTGTAGTATGAGATTGTTGATTTGATATGAGTAACATCTCAACCTATAGTAAACACCTCTCGGTGAACCGCTAAACCCAATGTATACAAGTGGCCTAAGGAAGCACGGATCTTTAAAGTATTGTAACTCATAAAACTTTATCAAACATACCAAGGAAGAATGTTGGGACTTGGAAGACAAGATTGAAGCATTGATTTAACAAGGATAGCTAAACAAATATGTTGATGAGTGGAGAAACTCTCTCAAGGGTTGGTCCCATAATGAAAAAAGAAGAATTCTGGGAGTCCATCTAAAAAACCCTCATTCCCAGGAGTGGAGTTTTGTATCGATTGTGGATATAATGCTAATTCCCATAATAGGAACAACTAAAGCAAATCAAAAAGCACCATTCGAAGTTCAACCTTGAAGATTGCAATAGCGAGGAGCACTAACCTTCTTGCTAATTGGATTAACCAAATGGTCATACCGCATGAAGTTGTCAGATGAGAATAATACCCTATAGGCTCTGAAACCTTAAAACTTGTAGCACCCCCTCTTGGGATAACACCAAAGCTGAGGCACTAATATGATCAATCACTAAATATGCACCATCATAACCATAAACCCATAAAAGTATTATGCTCAATAATAATAATATCAACAGTGTCAAAATCTTATAGCAAGTTTTTAACCCAAAATGTAGAAGTTATATCAGATTGCAGTACATCATAATAAGAAGTTCAATGATATTCAAGCTAAAATGTCATTTCTAGTACCATAAGTTATACATATAAACCATGAATATATTAGTCATCATGACACATCACAACATCTTTAACAAGGTAACCTATAGTGCAGCCACATATATAGATACTTAACTAACTTCTTCTCAATCATCATCTATTAGGTTTGTCAGCCCTCAGTTTCTATTGTCTGTTACCTGCCTAAATAGAAATGAATAATATACGAAGGTGAGTCTTAAAGACTCAATGAGGAGAAAATAAGGTAATATATGATTAGTTGAGCATCAAGATTTCCTTTTTCTCATAACTAATAACAATGTAGTACAAACAATAGGTCAATGTTAAAGACAGCATTGAAAGTAATCGAAACACTAATAAATGCTAGGTCAGAGGCTGAGACCATTGGCTTAATGACTTGTTCATCTCAATCGATCCAGCTCAGGAGGTTTAGGTACATCTCAACTAATCCTAATTAAGAGGTATATGTGGCACGTTGGCCCGGAATGTCAGTCCGATTTAGGATAAATACTACTCCAGCTTTATTACTCCAAGTACATAATATAATTTCAAGAAAAGCAAACCCAGTCACATATGGAAGTCAATAAATCAAATATAACATGCATATTAGAGCATCCTTATTCCTGCATAACAATACAATATCAAATCATTTCAATACATAAATGGGAATTCGATAGCTTGAGCATGACAGCTTGACAATAACAATAGCTCAAGCATAACAGCTTGGCATCAATAATAGCTCAAGCATAGCAGCTTGGCAAGGCACTCGGCCAACATTTCATTGATCCACATGCTTTTCCGTTCTATCGATCAATCATTTAATACGCTAACAGGGCAGAACAACAAGTTTACAGAACCATTTCAAATAAGTCAATACGTATGATAACAATCATATCAATCAAGAAAATCGATAGGGGTAACAATAATTCATGATAAAATCAAATCAATATGGTAATGTATGAGACACAAACTTGTTCATGGTACTAAAACATAATGAATCATGGATTCCAAATGATTTCAATACACGATATGACAATAGTACGATTCATAAGTTCAATGGATAGCAATGTTTAATAAACAATGATCAAGGTAAGAGAACCTCGCAGGGTTCAGATAGAAATAATAAACAATAACGAGAGGCAAGTAATAGAACCTCATAGGGTTTAGATAACAATAATAAACAATAACAAAAGGGAAAGTAATAGAACCTCACAAGGTTTAGAATAACGAGAGGCAAAGCAATAGAACCTCATAGGGTTCAAATAGCAACAATAAGCAATAATGAGAGGCAAAGCAATAGAACCTCATAGAGTTCAAATAGCAATAATAAGTAATAATGAGAGGTAAAGCAATAGAACCTCATAAGGTTCAGATAACAACAATAAACAATAACGAGAGGTAAGCAATAGAACCTCACATGGCTCAATTCCAATAATATTACCTTACTTAAGGAATTACTAGGGTGGTGGATCCTTATCTTAATCACGTCAGCAACATAGTCAAACTCTACTGGTCATCAAGATCAATACCATCGTCACCTATTCAAAATAATAGCTTTATATCAATATCTATGATCAATCGTAGCAATCATCAATACCTAGAATTATAACCATAACAACCTAAGTTTGAGTAATTATTCTATTGGTGTTTGATATTAACAATAGTAATCCAGTTACCAATAATATCCTAATTTTAGTTGATTAATTTATGGTTACTTAAAATTAGGGTTTACTTATACTTTTTATACTTTACAACCTATAGTTTATATGAAATAATATTATTTGAAGTCACTAGGCTTATTTAATTGGTCAAAGTTGTCCTGATTATATACTGGGGTATCTTGATTGATTATTTCCACCAAGATATATGTAAATACAAGGTTTGACGATAATTAGAACACATATATATACATATATAATTACACATATATATATATATTATTGTTATATACTGATATCTCCCAAATAAGTCGGAATCTCAATGATCAGCTCACGTGCATGCACTCTTGAGAACGAGATGAAGATTCTGACACTAGGTTGCCGTTGTGTCGCCATGGGAAGCCACCATACGCTACCATTGGAAAATTTAGAAACACCACTATTAGATACCTCTCACTGAGAGCTTTCCAATGGTACCCTCCATTTTCTGTCTAACTGTCGAAAAATTGGTCAACCGCTGCCTGAAAGTTTCAAAACCACCTAGCTCCACCACTTATTTTCGCCTTCGCCTCCATTAATCTCTGCCATGCAAGACCACCACTCGACTCCCCTTATCGAGTACTCTACTATGCACTCCTCATATTAGCCAGTGGTTGTCGAAAAGCGATAAACCCATCTATCCCTTGAAAGTCCTCCTTCTCGATCTTCTTCCATCATGCGCCTCTGGTGGCCACCTGCAGTGGGTGATGGTATGATTGGAAAAAAAGTGAGGAGGTGGTCACAATGGTAGTGTTGGTTAGAACTAGTAATGCAATCATTGGTGGGTGGGAAGTGGTGAAGCGAACGGAGATGGAGAGAAAAAAATGGTGAATGTGGTGGAAATGGAAAAAATGAAGGCTCGGTCTATTCTTGTCATTTCTTTATCATTTCATTTTTTTAAAATTCTAATTATTAAAATTTCCAATTTAGCTACCTAATAGTATAAATCTTCACAATATGCCCTCTCATGTGATAATATTAAATTTTTAACTCTTTATTATAAAGCAATTACACACATTTTTGAAATCTTACAAGTTAATTAAATTTTTATAAAATAATATTGTATTAAATAAAATATGATGTGAATATAAAAGTATTACAAATCCCCCTTCCTTTAAAAGAATATGGTCCCCAGATTCTTACCTAGATTCTGAAAACGTTCTGGATACTATTGGCGCATGAGATCTTTCGGTTCCTATGTTGTTTCCTTAATGTTATAATTCCACCAGAGAACTTTTACTTCAGGAATCCTCCGATTTCTAAGCTCTCAAAACTTTTGGTCTAAAATGCTAATTAGTTGTTCTTTATATGTTAGATCGCCTTGCAACGATACATTGGCTAGGGAGATAATGTGAGAACGATCAGGGTAGTATTTTTGAAGTTGAGACACATGAAAGACGTCATGAATGCCTGTCAAGTTCTGGGGTAAATTTAAGCAATACGCCACTGGCCCAATTCTCTCACTTATCTCATAAGATCCAACATATCTCGGGCTCAGCTTTCTACCTTTGTCAATTCTTTGAGTCCCTTTTCTCGAAAATACCTCAAGAAATACCTAATTACCTACTTCAAATTCTAATTTTTTTCTTTGGTTATCTGCATAACTCTTTTGGCGATCCTATTGGGTCTTCATTCATTGCTTAATGATCTAAACCTTTTCGATAGCCTCTTGAATTAACTCTGGTCTGATAGTTTTTGAAAAATCACGATCGTTACCCTTGTGTTCCTCAAGGTCCTAATGTATTTGCAATTCACATTTTCAACCGTACAATACCTAAAATGGGGCCATCTAGATAGTAGACCAATAACTGTTATTTTATGCAAATTTGATTAATGATAAATGTTTGCTCCAATTTCTGTTAAAGTCCAAGACACAAGCTCTCCACATGTCCTCTAGTATTCTAATGGTCTTTTTCGATTGGCCATATGTTTGAGGATGAGCAGCCTAGCTAAAATGTAACCTTGTCCCTAAATGTTCCTGTAGAGCTTTCCAAAGTCTTGATGTAAACTTTGGATCTTGATCAAATACAATGTTAACTGGTATTTCGTGCAATCTCACAATTTCTATTACATACAGCTCTACTAGCTTCTCAACCCTATACTGCGTTCCTACTAGTAGGAAATGAACTGACTTAGTTAGTCTATCCACTATCACCCATATGCCATCATAACCTTCTCTAGTTGTGGATAGGCTCATTACAAAGTCTATGCAGATTTGCTCCCATTTCCAATCAGGAATCAGAAGTGGTTAGAGTACTCCTAATGGTTATTGGTGTTCTGCCTTAACCAATTAACAAGTCAAGCATCTGTGTACATAGTCTGTAATATCCTTTTTCATTTTGCTCCACCAGAATTATTTATTTAAATCTCAATACATCTTAGTACCTCCTGGATGTATTGTGAATTTGGTTTTGTGTACTTCATCCAATAGCTCTTTCTTACTACTTCCGGCATATAAATTCTTTTGCAGAACAAAAGAGTACCTTAACTATCAGTATTGAATTTAGACTCTTTGGATCCTTTGATTTTTTCTTTATGTTTTGATATCATATTGTCTCGAGCTTGAGCTCACTATATTTCAACATATATCTTTAGCTGCACCTTCACTCTTGCAAGCCAAACCTTTTACTTTAATATTAGTATAGCATCCATTCTTTAAGTTTTCATCACTGTTGATCCTATTATACAAGCCACTCTTATTCTATGACTTAATGCATCTGCCACCACGTTTGCCTTTCCTGGATGGTAAAGAATTGAGACATCATAATCTTCAAGGAATTCTATCCATCGGCATTACCTCATATTTAGATCCTTTTATGATCTTAAGTATTTGAAACTTTTGTGGTCGGTATATACCTCAAATGTGGCTCCATATAGATAATGTCTCCATTTAGACAGTGCAAATACTATTACAGCAAGCTTTAAGTCATGAGTGGGATAATTTTCCTCATGTGGCTTGAGTTTCCTAGACACATAGGCAATAATTCGCCCCCTTTGCATCAAGACACACTCAAGTCCTTACTTTGAGGCATCTTTGTATACCATAAAGTTTTCTAATCCTTCTGGAAGAGCCAAAACTAGGGCCATTGTTAATTTATTCTTCAGTTCTTGGAAACTTTTCTCACAGTCCTTATCCCAATGATATGGTTGATCATTTTAAGTGAGCCTAGTCATAGGGCTAGCTATTTTAGAGAAGTCCTATACAAACCTTCAATAATAGCCAGCTAGACCTAGAAAGCTATGAACTTTCATTGCATTCTCAGGTCTCTTCCAGTTGACTGTTGCTTCTATCTTGGAGGGATCAACTGCCACTCTATCTTGAGATATGATATAGCCAAGAAATGATACATTCTTAATCCAAAAGTCACACTTACTAAACTTAGCATACAACTTATTCTCCTTCAAAGTTCTGAGGACTAAATGTAAGTGCTCAGTACATCTTTCTTGGTTATACTAGAATGTCATCAATGAAGATCACCACGAACTTATCTAGATAAGGTCAAAATACTCAATGCATTAATTCCATGAATGCCGCTGGGGCATTTGTTAGACCAAATGGCATCACTACAAACTCAAAATGACCATATTGGGAGTTAAAAGCTATTTTCGGAATGTTTTCCTCTTTGATCTTCAATTGGTAATACCTTTGTCTTAAGCCTAACTTTGAGAAGACTGTGGACCCCTATAGTAGGTTGAATAGCTCTTCCACATAGGGTAGTGGATATTTTTTATTGACAGTCACTTTGTTTAATTCCCAATAATCAATGCACATTCTCAATGACCCATCCTTTTTCTTAACAAAGATTACTGAGGCTCTCTATAGAGATGTGATAGGCCGAATAAACTTCTTTTCTAGCAGTTCCTATAGTTGATCCTTTAGTTCTTTCAATTATGCTAGTGCCATTCTATATGGGGTTTTGGATACTGGTGTAGTCCTAAAAAAAATATGAATAAAAAATTCTATCTCCCAGTCTGGAGGTAATGAGTTTAATTCCTTCGAAAACACTTCAGGGAATCCAGCCACTACCTCTACCTCTTCAATTTTGATTGTATCTCATGGTTTGTTAATAAGATAAGCCAAAAATCCCTGCCCACCTTTTCTTAAAACTTTCCTAGCCTCTAATATAGATATAGTTGGGATTGAATGATTTTTCTCTACCAATCAGTGAGTTGATGCCGACACCATTTTTCCAAGTATTACTCTCTTCGTGAAATAGTCCACTTGTGCTTGGTGTCTGTATAGCTAATCCATACCCAGAATCATATCATATCCTTAGATAGGCATCTGAATTAGATTGGCTGCGTAGATTTCACCCTTTATCATGAGTGGACATTCTTGATATATAGTATCAGTAGTTAACCTTACTCCTAAGGGTGTTAGAACTTCTATCTAATACGCTATGGTTTTATGTGGGCTATTCATCTTTTGTGAAAATGAGGTAGATATAAAAGAATGGGATATACTAGGATCATATAAAGTATTACCAAAGATTCCAAGGATAGTAATCGTACCTTCAACTACCTCATTTAGATTGGGTGCATCCTCTCCTATCAGAGCATAAGCTCGAGCCTACACTTTCTATTTCCCTTTTTCTCCTGCTGCTTGTTTTCCTTTTTTGCTAGTCAGTGCTGGCCCTTTTCTCTTGGGACAATCCCATAGAAAATATTAGTCATTGCTACAACCTAGGTACTTACCTGATTTCATTCGACTTCGTGTCCTAATCTCCCACATAATCCATATTATTTCTGACTCACACCTTGAGCTGGTCTTACTGTCCTTCTATCTTGTGGTGCTCAATGCATAGCACTACCTAATTATAACTTGGGCTATTTCCTTCCCACACCACTCTATCCTCTGGGATGTGGTCTTGCCTTTTGGTTTTTTTTTTCAATTTTATGAATTTTCTGTAGTTCCAACTCTAGTTGTAATGCTTTGCTTACTGCCATGTTCAAGTTTGGCAGGTTTAAAGCTGCTAGGCTCTATCGGAGTTCTGGCCTTAACCCTTGTACAAACTACCAAGTTTTCCTACCCTCATCCTCCATCATAAAAGGGGCATATTGGATTAATTGACTGAACGCAGCCTTATAATGCCTGATTGATTGGTTTCCTTGAATCAGACTCATAAATTCTCTCTCTCTTGCCTATTTAACGACCAAGGGAACATATTTGTCCATGAATTCTCAAGTGAAGTTCTCCCAGGTTCTGAGAGTCTCTATGGTAGCTTACCTTCGTTCAATCATCTTCCACCAATTATGTGCAGAACCTTTTAAGAGAAAGGTAGCAAATCTAATTTTCTGTTCATTAGGGTACTGCAGGGTGTCAAATATCTTTTCTAGACTCTCAACCCACATCTCAGCTTTTCTGTCATTAGGTTCTCCAAAATATTCAGAGAACTAGAGCTATAGAAATCCCTCTAATGCTTGACCATCGGTCTCTTCTTGAATTGTCCTTGCTCCGTCTCTTCTAGCTGGGCCATATTGCTGGGGCCCCATTGTTCTCTAGGTTTCCTATATTCAGCAGTTTGACTCATGACAAGCTAATCTAATGGATTAGAATATAAGTATTCTTTCTTATGCCAAGCCTGCCGATAGACGGGTTCTCTTCTTTCATGGGTTCTATATGCAATACCTCGCCTACCCAATGGTCTCTCCCTACGGCCTCCCCTTACCAAATCGGGGGCATCAGCATTCCCATGGGATGCCATCATATGATATATCTTTTGTTGACTTTGGACCTGTGATCATTTTAGGCAACAACGCCTGAATATTATCAATTTCCTCATACTCAAGTCATAAGAGGGAAAAACATATATATATATATATATAATGTAAAAGCAATTAATAGGTGAAACCACATAAACAAGAAGTACTCAAGAAAATTACAGGCAAGAAAGTGCCATTCCATTTGGCCAACTAGCAAGAACCGCTACAACCGAGTATATACAGTTTCAAATTTTCAAAAAATTTTGAAATGGCTCTCGATATCAATATGCCTAGCCATAAAAAAATTGACGAGGCTATATGGGTTTTATCCCGAAGTTAGATAACTAAGCCATAGTAGTTAAGTCTATCTGGTGAAGCAATGATATAATCAAAATATGCTAACAAAATGTTCAATCTGAGTCTTCTACATCGGTGATAACTAACTCGACATCTTCTTCATCCTCCTCAATCTCCACAACTTCATCTTATTCGGAGGGTGTCTCTCCCAGAAACTGTAACCCAAAAAGGTCATCAACATGCTGTGCATCATCTAGAAACTCAAGCTTAGCTATATCATCCTCAAGGGGTATGTCAACTAGGAACTCCTGCACTGGGTCCATCTCCGAATCCTCATCACTTGATTTTTCCTCCTCAAGATCCTCTTCTATCGGGTCCTCCTTGAAGGCCTCCTCTATGAGTCCTATAACATGCTCTTGTACAGGCTCCCCAATAGGAATCACTTCAATACAAATATCCCGATCATGTCCCTGCTCTTGAGGTGGTCAAATCCCTAACAGTCTCGCTCTAGTATCAATTCCTAACCCAAATCCTATAGTCTGGTCTATAACCCTACCATAATAGGCAATTATCCATCTAATCTCCTCCATAATAGCCCAGATCATCTCGTTATTCCCTCGAGGATCAAATTCTAAGGTCCTAAAGGTTTTCTCCATCTGGACCTGTATGGCTAAGCTCCTGAATTTGGGCTTTTACTATCTGAACTTGTATCTCCTCTCTTTCTATATTCCCCTGCAATCTTTCTAGCATATAACTCCTAGCGCCCATCATCGATTTCAAATGATAAACCTCAACCTCTCTATCTATCAAATCCTCTCTCATATCATGCAATCTTTCCTAAAGAAACTCACACTTCCCTTTCCAACTCTTCTTTCTTTGTCTCTAATACTATAATCTTTACTTGTAAAGTTTCTATAGTTTCATTTTCCTCCACAAGTTCTTTTCCATCCCGGTGTCCATTAGCTATCCTGTAGTCATAACTTTCCTTTGACAATATTAAACAAATCAAATTCATCTTGAGTTACCAAGTATATAACATTTCAAGGGTCGTATCGTAAGATCCTATCCCAGTTTAGCTTGAGTTTTCCAAAGCCAAGCTCTGATATCACCTGTAGCGCTCCTTCTTACGATAACACCAAAGTTGAGGCACTAATACAATCAATCACTAAATATGCACCATCATAACCAAAAAAACTATAAAAGTATTATACTCAATAATAATAATATCAATAGTGTCAAAATCTTATAGCAAGTTTTTAACCCAAAATGCGAAAGCTATATCAGAGTGCAGAACGTTATAATAAGAAGTTCAACGATATTTAAGCAAAAATGTCATTTCTAGTACCATAAATCATACATATAAACTATGAATATATTAGTCATCATGACATATCACAACATCTTTAACAAGGTAACCCATAGTGCTGCCACATATACAGACATTTAACTAACTTTTTCTCAATCATCATCTATTAGGTTTGTCAACCCTCAATTTCTAATGTCTGTTACCTACCTAAATAGAAATGAATAATATACAAAGGTGAGTCTTAAAGACTCAGTGAGGAAAAAGTAAGACAGTGTATGATTAGTTGAGCATCAAGATTTCCTTTTTCACATAAATAATAACAATGTAGTACAAACAATAGGTCAATGTCAAAGAAGGCATTGAAGGTAATCAAAACACTAATATATGCTAGGTCAGAGGCTAAGACCATTGGTTCAACGGCTTGTTCATCTCAATTGATCCAGCTTGGGAGGTTTGGGAACATCTCAACTGATCCCAGTTGGGAGGAATAGTGTGGCATGTTGGCCCAAAACGCCAGTCCAATTTAGGCTGAATACCACTCTAACCTTATTGCTCTAAGAACATAATACAATTTCAAGGAAAGCAAATCCAGTCACATATGCAAGTTAATAAATCAAATATAATATGCATATTAGAACATCCTTATTCCTCCGTAATAATATAATATCAAATCATTTCAATACATAAATAGGAATTCGATAGCTTGAGCATGACAGCTCGACAATAATAATAGCTCAAGCATAACAGCTTGGCATCAATAATAGCTCAAGCATAGTAGCTTGGCAAGGCACTTGGCCAATATTTGACCAATCCACATGCTTTTCAGTTCAATCGATCAATCATTTAATATGCTAAGAGGGCATAACAACAAGTTTATAGAATGATTTCAAATAAGTTAATACGTACGATAACAATTATATCAATAAAGAAAGTCGACAAGGTTAACAATAATTCATGATACAATCTAATCGATATGGTAATGTATGAGACATAAACTTGTTCATGGTACCAGAACAAAATGAATCATAGATTCCAAATAATTTCAATGCACGTTATGACAATAGTACGATTTGTAAGTTTAATGAATAGTAATGTTTAATAAATGATTACCAAGGTAAGAGAACCTCACAGGGTTTAGATAGCAACAATAAACAATAACGAGAGGCAAGTAATAGAACCTCTCAGGGTTCAGATAGCAACAATAAATAATAATGAGAGGTAAGCAATAGAACCTTATAGGGCTCAATTCCAATAATGTTGCCTTACTTAAGGAATTACCAGGGTAGTGGATCCTCACCTTAATCACGTTAGCAACATAGTTAAACTTTACTAGTTATCAAGATCAACATCATCGTCACCTATTCAAAAGAATAGCCTTATATCAATATCCATGATCAATCATAGCAATCATCAATACCTAGAATTATATCCATAACAACCTAAGTTTGAGTAATTATTCTTTTGGTGTTCAATATTAATCATAGTAATCCAATTACCAATAATATCCTAATTTTAGTTGATTAATTTATAGTTAAAATTAGGATTTTCTTATACTTATTATACTTTATAACTTATAGTTTACATGAAATAATATTATTTGAAGTCACTAAGCTTACTTAATCAATTAAAGTTGCTCTGATTATATACCAGGGTATCCTGATCAATCATTTCCACCAAGATATACATAAATACAAAGTTTGACGATAATCAGAACATAAATATATACATATATATTATTGTTATATATCGATATCTCCCAAATGAGTTGGAATCTCAATGATCAGCTCGCATGTATGTGCTCTTGAGAACAAGAGAAAGATTCTAACCCTGGGCTATCACTGCACTATCGCTGCCAAAAAACTCAGAAAAACTACTGTTAGATACTCTCGCCAAGAGCTTTCCAATGGTACCCTCCGTTTCCTATTTAACCATCAAAAAATTGGTCAACCACCACCTGAAAGTTTCAAAACCACCTAACTCTGCCGCCTGTTTCCACCTTTGCTGCCATCGATCTCCGCCATGCAAGACCACCACTTGACTCCCCTTATCGAGTATTCCATCGTGCACTCCTCAGATTAGCCAATGGTCACTGGAAAGCGACAAACCCATCTATCCCTTAAAATTATTCCTTCTCGATCTTCCTCCATCATGCACCTTCGATGGCCACTTGCCGTGGGTGATGGTATGGTTGGGGAGAGAGTGAGAAGATGGTTACGATGGTGGTGTTGATTAGAGCCAGTAATGCGGTTGCCGGTGGGTTGGAGGTGGTGAAGTCGCGGATGATAGAAAGAAAAAAAACATGGTGAAGGTGGTGGAAATGGAAGAAATGAAGACTCGGTCTATTCTTGCCATTTCTTTATCATTTCATTTTTTTTTAAATTCTAATTCTTAAAATTTCCAGTTTAGCCACCTACTAGTACAAATCTTCACAATAGACACTCCCATGTGATAATATTAAATTTTTAACTCTTTATTATAAAATAAATAGTGCAATTACACTTATTTTTGAAATCTTACAAGTTAATTAAATCTTTGTAAAATAATATTATATTGAATAAAATATTGTGCAAATATAGGGGTATTACAAGACTACTTCTACATTTGCACATGAATGTCATCCCATACACCACCTGTACACGTTGCTCACTGTATGTGTGATCACTTCTTGCTTTCTCTTAGAGTATTCTCATCTGTAAGTACTTTAGTTCTATTTTTATTCAAGTAAAGCCAATGCACTCGGAGATGACACTTTCTCTTTGTTACTAATAATCTCTTGATCAAATGTATATTTCTTCAAAATTATATTCCATAAAATTGAACTTTGTAGAAACTACACTCCCTCTCACGGAGTTTTTTCAAAGACTTTTAGGTGTAAACCCACTATATGGGTCCTTGAGGATTGCGAGGAGTATGTGGTAATCACAGGATATAATCCCACTATACAGCCCCTGAGGCACATGGTAGCTAGTGTAATCTCACTATAGGGCCCTAGGGAGTTATGTGATAGCCACTCTAAAAAATCTAACTATAGGCTACCGTAAGCGTATATGACAACCTCTTTAAAAAAGCCCACCATAAGCTTATTCAAGAGTACATAGGCTTACTTTGGGAATATGTGGCAACCTTTGTAAGAAGCCCACTGTAGCCTCTCTCAGAACTATGTGAAAACTCCTCTACTAAAATCCACTAAAAGCCCCTCGAAAGGCACATGGTACTCACTTTGAAGAAGATCTATTATACTGCCCTTTAGAAGGCACCTATACAATTAAGTAAAAAGAAGTCCACCTTAAGTCCTCCAAACGAGGAAGATAGTGATATCTCTACACGTAGGGAAAAATGAAGGAAATTCTCTAAGTTTAGTAACTCATTAAATTGCTACACATTTATTATGAAGTCTCCTATGAGGCCCACAAATACGCCTTTTTTCATCTCAAAACTTGAATTCTAATGTCAACAACTGCTCAACTTAAGCATAAGATCATTTCTTCTTTCTTGAAGAATTTTACTTTACAAGAGATGAATGATGAATGCTGATAAAAGAGAGGACATTACACATCCCTAGAATAATTTTTCTATGCATTACACTTATCATTATGATAGGGTTAATGAAACAACTATGTGACTTTATCAAACAATTCTCTGAGTCCCCAAATGATCAATGAAGGCAAAATACCTTCAATAGGCCTGAACGAAACTTAAATCAACTACCAAAAAAAAAAAAAGAAGAAGAAGAAAGAAGAAGGAAACAACGCTCAACATTAATACTTGACCTCTAACCCTAGCACTCAAAGAATGCTTATGTAGAAATAATAGTTATTGAACCAGCTAAGTGTTTACACAAATGCAAATAAGAAAAAATAATAAAGTTTTATTGATACCAAATGTAAAAGACAAAAGAGGTGTCCGATCAACACTTGGCCTCCAAAAAAAGTAGCAATACTAAAGAAAATCATGTCAAAACATCTGCTCCAACATCTGCCCAGCACTCAACATGATGAAGCATCTAATCTACTAGGTTTTGATACTACACTATAAATTGCACAAAAGAAAAAGCAACTATTGATGTTCTAGCACCAATTTAAAAGAAAAAAAAATAGTGAATATAAACCAAGTGCTAGAATAGATACTTATTAGCATAAAATCTCTAGCGGTTAGCCAATCAATAAGGAAAGAAAGTATAATTTCAATTAGCTTTGATCAAACTCATTCGCCATGCCTTGCATGTGATCAACATTAAAGGTGATCGTACCCATATAATTTTAAAAGTGCCCGACATTGTAGAATTACGAGACTCCTGAACAATAAGTCTTCCAAACAGCTCAATGCTAGAAAAAGTGAAACATGCTCTAACCTTCGAGACTAAGGCACAAATCTCAACAATATAATAAAGATAATAACTACTTTACATTTGGTTTGTACTTAGCCAACTATAGAAGGAGAAAGAGGGCTTGTGAAACTACAGTCGCTGGAAGCTCTCTTAATGAAACTCATCAATAAACACCCTCAACTAAAGAAACATAAGTACACCAACCTCTGATACATGAAATAGCCTCTTAGCATTAAGACTTTCATAGGTCAAGCCAAATGCATTAAGATTTAATCGCTTTGAACAAGGCAAGACCACCAACATCGAGTAAAGGCTCTCTAACTTAGAGAGTGTAACAACCCCACAGGAGGAAAACTCTCACAAAGCTATGTAATTGAGTCCACCACTGTTACTTGTTACCAACATGCTCATGTAAACATCTAAAAGAAATGATAACAGGATATTTCAAGAACCCTCCTTAGTCTTGAAAACAACTTTGAAAGATGTCTAAACCTTCATAGAATACATAATGATACTAACAATCATAGAGAATTTTCAAAGCAAAAAAAAATTCACGACAAAGTCTAAGTTCTATGCGAATGAAGAGCTAAATACAAGCGCCTATTGATGCCTAAACAAGTGCTCGATGATAACGTTTAGCAGGGGGCCCACAAAGGCACCCAGAACACCTGAACACGTTCCTAGCAATGATGGCCAATAGGTGCCCAATTAGGCACCTATTGTGAGTGCCCAACTCGAGGTCTCTACCAGTGACCAGCATAAGTACTCAATGAGTGCCTAGCGGGCACTTAATGTAGATATTTTTCCTTCATCCCTCCATCTCAAAGTTAGATTCAACTTTGACTGCAACTTGAATTAGATCCTTTTCACAATATTCAAATCCGTACGATCTCACTTGAAAATTTGTTGAAATCCTTAGATGAATGCAATACAAGTTCTTTCTAAATCCTTAGGCAAATACAAAGCACAAAATTTATCTAAGTATTTGGATGAATATAAGGTAAGTTGGACAATGCTTCCTAAAAAATGATAAAATTGAAAGACCTACGAAACCTCAATTTAGATGAAAGTTGAATAAAGGCAAGCCTAATCATTAGAGTTGATTAATGAAATGATCTTAAAAGATCTCCCTAAGAATAAAACTCCACAAATAAAATTTTCTAAGTTTTTTGCAGAACTTTGGATAAATGTCTTCAATATGCCCTAAGGCATAAATCTTAGTCCCAAAAAATTTTTCTAAATTGCCCTATAACTTCACAATTATTTGGCAACACTCATATGATCACTACAAGAAAAATCAAGCTTTGTATTCATCATCCATTCGAATGATAGTAGCAGAACATCCAAGTCGACTCACATAGATAAAAATGCTCAATGCAGATTCCCAAAACGAGTGCCCAAACTGGATGCCCATTATAGACGCTTAGCATGCTCATTTAGAGAAGGCAGCCAATGTGGTCAGTTTTAGCAAAAACTTACTCAATCACATTGCTACTTGACCGCCCTAAGTCGACCAGCACTTCATTAATGGCTGCACTCCTAACATTGTCCCATCTCTAACTCTCCTATGGAGATTGATTTAATTTTGATCATAAATTGGGTTAAATCCTATTCTTTGACTTCCCATCACTTATAATCAACACTCAATACTCATCTAAGTCCCTCGATGACTATGAATGAGACATCCTAGAATCTCAACACTTTCAAGGCACAAAATTCATCTATCTTCAGATGAATATTGCATTAAATTTCGCTAAGTCTACTAATGAACTTCATCATGCAATTTAATTTTGCACTCCTTTAAAGTAATTAAATTAAATTCAATAAACATTATTTTAACAAATTAAAACAATATTAAAAATTGGACTTATAAGATATTTTTTATATGAAATAAAATCTTTCAAAGAAAATAGAAGAACTTGATGATACTGCTAAAAATTGATTGTAAAGGCAATTTGATAAATTGACTAAAAGTGACATTAGATCTAAATTAATTAATTGATTAAAAGGGCCTGAAAGGAAAAAAAAAGGGCACAAAGGACTAAAATTTATAAATACCAAATCCCAAAAAGAACTTGAGAACAAGAAATCATTTGCACAAAATAACAAATTCGGAAAACTTTCAAGAATGAAAGATCATTCTACTCACGTTGCAGATAAACAACCAAAATAATGTTGTCTTTCGAAAAGATCTTGCTCCATTTTAGTGCAACATCATTATTAAACAAAAATATGTAAATGGAAGTGTATGGCATAAACATTAAACAATGTGCATATAAATATACTCAAAATGTAAAAATTGATGTATTTTAGGTGTTTGCTTATCAAGCTTTTGAAAATTTCAACTATATTAATAATATATTTAAGTCCCTTATAAGAATTTTGCTTTAAATATTTGAGAATGGAATTTTTATATTGTGTTGACTGTTGAAAAAATAAACTTTTATTGAAAATTTTGATAATATAAAAATAAAATTAAGAGATTATATGGGTGGTGGGAAGTAATATCCTCTCATATTTCTAATAAATATACTTTAAAATCAACTTGAAATATTAGTTATACTATAGCACCCCATCTTGGAAGTGTCAGCTCCTATCCGGTATGCTGCACGAATTGGCTTTTTTCATAAATTTTTTAAAAGTAAAGTAAGATACCTTCAAAATTCTCATTTAAAAATAATTCCATAACAACCCAAGTAATATGCAAGATCATAATCAATGAATAACATCTTTGTCAACTAGTAATGCTACAAACTGCAAGCCAAAATTGAGTTTCCATAATTTTGCAATCGCTTGAAAACTCACGGCAAATATCACAAGTTCTAGCCTATTACACTTCATCAAAAGATAAATATGATAGACTACTGACAAACACACTATTATGTTACAAGCATACATATATCATATCATTACCATTTATAAATACATTAATAACACTATTCATACTTACACCTAGTGGCCTAAGTTCATGGTACCTTCTAATCCTCAATTTAGGGTAAGGGATAGAAAGAAATAGTGCAAGGATGGTAAGTCCGAGTGACTTAGTAAGGTAATGATCATTTGGCTTGAATAGTAATAACAATGAATATGCAGTATAGAACAACATTAGTTCAACATACAAACAACTATAAGTAAATGCCAAGAGAACAAGTTGTTAAATAATAGATAGATTTCACGAGATTAAGACTTGAAGTTGAGGAATGATATATTAGGTATTGCACATCATGGGTTGACTCCATGCCATCCCATATAAGCGAAAAGACATCTTAAGTGTAAGTACATCATATGGGGAAATCCCATATTTCAAAACTCAGGGGTTGGATCAATTTTAAAGAATCAAATGTACGTGAACATTTTTAGTTGGAAAAAGGCTTAGAATTAAAATCTAGGATTTCGTTTAGTTTTAAAAAAGTGACTATCTAAGAACATTTCATAAAATCAATTGTATAAGCATATTTCACGAATTTGACTAGACAAGAAAGTTTTCACCTTACGTTTTATACCACATTCACCATATTATAAGACAGAATAAGCTAAAAGTACATTCAAGTTGATCAGAACCTTATTAGAGTCAATCAACATGACTGCCTTTATCCTAAATATATCAACATGGGTCGGCCAACATTGTTGCCTCTATCATTAATGTATCAATATAGGTTAGTCAACAAAACTACCTCTATCAAAATATATCAATATAGGTCAACCAACATGACTACCTCTACAACTAGATTATTAATACGAGTCAATCAACAGGAGTATCTCTATCACAATATATCAATACAGGCCAGCCAACATGATTGCCTCTATCACTAGTATATCAATATAGGTTAGCCAACAAGACTATCTCTATTGCAATATATCAATATGGGTCAGCGAACATAATTGCATCTCTCACTAGTATATCAATACGCATAAACTAGCAAGACTGCCTCTATCACACTATCACAATATTAGTTAGCCATCAAAACTATCTCTAACGTAATATATCAATATGGATTAGCCAGCAAGATTGCCTCTAACATAATATAAAAATATAGGTCAACTAGCAAGACTATCTTTAACATAATGTATCAATACGGGCCTATAAATAGGACTGTATCTACCACACCAAGAATAGACAAACAACAGCTAGCTAGTAAGACTTCCTTTAGGAAGTATAGGTAAACAACGACAAATTAACAATACCTCCTCATATAGACTATAAGTAAATGATGACTAATCAACAAAGCTTTCTCATAAAGAGTATAGGTAAACAATGGCTAATCAACAAGACCTCCTTAAAGGGAGTATAGATAAACAATGGCCAGTCAACAAGACTGCCTTACATATAGTGTCAAAAAATGTGATGATTGGGTCGAGAATGAATTAATACAATCATAGTTTCAACCTTTGAAAGTTCTATAGTACCATCAATAGATTTAAAATCCAATTCATGTGAGATTATTAGAAAATTCCAAGTCCAAATGAAACTTTTCAAAATTCTTTCAAATAAGGACATATTATTTAGAAAATAACATTTTCAAATCATTGTTTGAGGACTATCTTTAGATAAAAGAGTCATGCAGAATATTTCACTAATATCTCAAATTAGTGCTAACAATTCAAAGATCAGTATGATGAAAATAAAACAGTATGGATAAATTAATTTCTCAACAATAGTATATATGAGGTGTCCAACCAATTTATCAAGTTCGAATAAGAGAGTTGCGAAATCAATGTATCAAAATATAATGTTACGGAATGATATACCGATTCGAGCATGTAGCAAATAACATAATGCAATATAATATTACTTGGTAGGTTGAGATTTTGAATAATAATGGCTTAAGAACTACAAGTAAGGAAAAATAGTTCAGATAGACTGTCAAAATTCAACACAAGAGACAAAGAATAGCATAGAGCAAACAATCAGCGATTATTGAATCTCATCACAAACAGGATCAAGCAATAAGAGTATATTAACAAATATATATATTCTTTACCCCTATAAAGAAATCTAGTATAAACCCCACCTGGTAACTGCAAAAAGGTTTTCTTAGCCATTTGGACCACTCCCATCCTTATTTCCTAGCTAAATCCTGGACCTAACACAAGACAAATCGAGTTACCATTTCATTAATTTCTCTAAATCTTAAATTATTACGTTTAGATCTTACACTCAATTTCTATTTTAGTGTTCACAAACTTAATACTCAACTTAGGTCAAATTATAAGTTAAAGACCATGATTTAATTGAACATTTAACTAGAATCATGAAAATCAACTGAATTAATGTAAGGTATGAAATTTGCTCCAATTTGGCAAGCAGAAGTCCAAATCATAGCCTGAAACTACCCTTATCATGTTCAAATTGAATTTTAGACTTTCTATTCAAAAGCTACCACAACCATCCGCTATCATGCACAATTGTCGGAATTGGGTTTCACCAACACCAACCAATGTGGCTCACCAAGCTTGTAAAAACCCCTTAATCAATTTCTTTTTTTGTCGCTCCTTGCCAGCAAATTAAGCTAAATTTGCTGCTAAAGTCCTAACATCGCCACCTTAATCACTTTAACGTCGGCCACCAAAACTAGCAATTGATCACACCACTATATTCCTCATGTCAAGCTCATCAAAGCCCACCCAAAAGTTTCCCATTTGTCCATTGGAAATGGGTGACTTGCCCCAATTACTGTCGAGCTTTGTCAACTTTTTATTCTTGTTGATTTTTTGGCTAGTTTAGGGAGTCGTCAGTATGGTTGTGTTCCTTGAGCTGAGAAGAAGCTAACCCCAGTGTCGGATTTTGGTTTTGTAGTCAATTTTTGGCCATTCAAAGTTGGGGTGAAGTTGGGATCAAGTTTGGAAATTAAATAAAATTCAATCCTCAATCTATATATATATATAAATATATCTTTCGGCCTTTTCAATTTGAGCCTAGAAGTTTTTACCGCCTTCAATTGGGTTCTTCAACTTTTTGACCAACTTCAATTTGACCCCATAACTTTAAATTCAATCCTTAAAAATTTTATTATTACACATTGACCCCTAACATTTTTAACTATGGGCAATTAAGTCCTAATTTATTTATTTTAAAGCCCTTAAACTTTTAACTCCCCCATATTAGCCTCTAAATTTTATAATTTTGAACAATCAAGCCCTTTTTCTCATGTTAAGATTAAATTCCTCAATTGTCAATAATTACCCATCAATTTTAGTTAAAATTTAACTGAAAATTAATCTAACTTGATTTATGAAATTTATATTTTATTTTGTTGTAACATAACTTCGATTTAGGGACTTGAAATCTAGGTTGTTATGTGTATTCTTGATATATAATTTTATCTAAACATATTTTGCATATTTAAAAGATATTATCTTAGAAATATTTAAATTTGGAAAGCATTTGATAAGTTTAAAACTTACATATCAATCAAAGCAAAATCACTTAGTTATGAAATTTTTAACTCTTTTACCAATAAAATAATAATTTGGTATTCCTCAAAAACATATGTAATATCCTTCTTAAAAGATAAGGGTAACTGGATAAGTTGTAAAATTTTTCAAGTGAGTTATAATATGCAAAAGATAATATTCATGGTTGCATAGTCATTTTATCTTCATTTGTGAAACATATTGGATAGAAATTATTGGAAAAAATATTTATATATATAAATTATAAGTTTTTGAGGAGACAATTGTTAATTAATATATATATATACAATTTAAGAATATATATATATTTAATTGGAAATAAAGTGATCGTATATCTGAAATACAAAAATATTATTAGACAAGAAAAATTAGATTGGTTATTTCATCACAATTTAAATTTTCTACTATTTTATTTAAATAAAGTTTAAATTCTTCTATTAAAGTAAAAAAATAAAAGTATCTAAACTTTTTAGGTGAAAAATGAAATTTACTTTTTTGTTTAATTAAATTATTCAACTTTAACCATACACTTACTGGATAGTGTCAAAGTGACTATTTTATGTATCATTTATCATCATACCAAGATGTGAAAAATGATTTTTGATAGTTAAAATTATCAAAGTATAAGATATTAAAATACAAAATAAACACATATTATATAAAAAGAGTATTTTATTAGTAATTTTTAATTTTTAATTATGTAGACGTAAGTTTTTAAAAATTAATTTATATATAATTTATTTATCTATTGATGTATTAATGGAATACTATTTTTTTTATTGCAAAAATATTATAAATATAAATATATATTTAAAATATGCATACCAAGTATAATTAAGTAAATTCCTCCTAAAAGAGCCACTTAAGTAATTGAAATATTAATATTATTTTATTAAATTTAACTAAGTAAATCTCCTATAAAAATATATCTTTTTTATTCATTTGATAAAAAAAATGGATTAATTTCAACTACTTAGCAAAATAGTATATTTCAAAATATCACACCATTCGAGGAACAAGACTTAAATATAAAGCACACATGAGTAATATTTAGTAAAATACAAATTCAATAACCATACAAATTTTGAATTTAAATTTAAGTAATGAGATAAGATATTTAAATTTATGATTATGGATATTTTTGAATTTTTATGATTAAATTGAACCTTTCATTATGAATATTTGAAATTATTCAATTAGGTAAAAATTAATGTTGCAATTCTAGATAAATAGATTATGAAGTTATTTGTATTAAAACAAAATAAAAACAAATTAACAAATAATGAGAATCTTTAATTTGATTAAACAATTTAAATTATGAGAATTTAGAATTTAGTCAAAATTTTACAATTACGATCCCACACCATCATTCTATATATAACTTGAATGTATCCTACGTTATGCACAGACTGGATTAATTATAATAGAAAGTACAATTTATGCAAAATCATTTTTATTTTGTATAGAAATGAATTTAATAATGATATATTTTTTAATAAAACATGATACAACATTGAAAAATTTCTCAAGAAATCATAGTGCATGAATATCTATACTATTAATAAAGCATCTAGCCTCTTTAATGTTATGTGTTTTGTGTGATCTATCTAAAATGCCTTCATTTTCTTTTATCTTTATAAGTACAATTGTATAGTAACAACCATTTACAATTCACACAACCCACACTATCTGTACTCATAATTACAATGTTATCTTTTATTGTTGTTTATGTAAAAACTCAAATAAGTATAAAATGCTATCAAAAACTAATAATATATCAAAAAATTAATTATTTACTAGATATTATAAAAGTTTTAGCACATAAATCGAATGTACTCAAAATTATTAGTCAAAAGATAATGAAGGATCATGCTCATCATAAGTCATCACATTCATGATGACACAATATAAAAATATAAAAATAGTTATATTTTTTATTGCAGCAAATAGCCCACTAAATTTAATGCAACTAAAACAAAACAATAAAAATATAATATTTGAAAAGACAAAAAATGATAAATAATATTGAAAATATAAAAACTGCATATTAAAAAAAATGAGGATTTAGAAATCAAGATATTGGTTGGTCAGATTTTAGGGCTCGAAAATTTAATAAAAGAGATTTAATTACATGAAAATTGAAAGTTTTGGGGTCTAATTGCAATTTGAGAAAACTTAATTGAACTACATTTGAAAAGTTTGGGAGTTTTCATGGAGTTTTTTTAGGGTCAAATGGGCAAATGTTATGCACTCACTTAGTCTAAGGCCTGAATTAAAGAGTTGACAAACTTTAGAGGACTCAATTGTCAGCCGGAGGAAAGTCTTGGGGGTCAAAATATAATTTTTGAAAGTTTAATTATGTATATAACATTTTCCTCCCCTTTTCTTCTTCATTCTTCACCAAGAACCTACCATCAGCCTCCACCTACGATCTTCTTCGGCAGCCACCATTTTTTGAAAGCAACCTAACCATTTGTTTCTTCTCACCCTAAGCAACATGTTGATGCCACATGCACACACATTTCAACGGTAGTCCACTAGGATATTGAAATTGGAAATTTAACCACTGCGGTGAGTGATGGGCGTTAATGAAGTAGTAAAGAAGACCAATTTTAGGTGGCGGGCATTGAAGCTCTTAGCCTAGGGAACACCGTGGTACTCTTATGTTGAAGTTTAGTGTAACGTAGGCAACAAAATTGGAAGAAAACCTTACAACAACGAGCAGCAGTGCTAAAGTTTTGGAGCTCCAATTAAGGATCTTACTGATGACAAAACTGTAATTGAGGTGTGCATTAAGCAACTTTAGTTGAAAGGCATCATTTGGTGGTGGTTTTAGCCTTTTTCTAGTAATGGCGAATGGTAGTGCAGTAGCAACAGCGTAGCGGCAATTTTGAGGTAGAAACTTCTCTTTGGTGCAACGATCATGACTATGTTCTTTATTTGTGATTCCAGAGCTTTGATAATCAAATCTTGGGTAATAATTAGGAATTTTGGGTTTAAACTTTTGTATCATTTATCTTCTTCTTAATCTTGTATTATGGCAAGAAATGAGGATTTGATATATGATTTATGTGTATACACACCATGCAAGGATATATACATGTGCGTAATAGATGGTAACTTTGGTTAATTAAGTTTAGTAAGTGAGAAAACCGTAATTTTAAGGATTTGAGACCCAAGTGCAAATAATTGGGTTATTTAAGATGATTGGACTATTATTATTAACTTGGGATAATGTTATGAGGTTAAATATGTAATTAAGAACCGAATTACATTCCTTTGCTAGAATTGATATGAACCCCATAACTATTTCTATAATACCAGCATAATTAACAATTCCAGAATGATGGTATTGATAGAACCATAAAATTTACCATTAGTTGAATAGCTAATGATTTTAGATTATTAATAGTATAGTTGTAATTATTAGGTTGAATGTGGATTTTGATAATAAATTACTTTTTTGGTTAGGTAATGAAGAAGTGTGTCCTGTGGACCAGTAAGCTACTAATGGTGATTGCTTTTTCTGAGACTATAAGTAAGGATCTACCAATCTTGCATTTATTACACCTATCTATTCTTGTGGAAACACCCTTGTGAAGGTTAAACATGTCCTATACTGTACTTGTTCTTGGTTATTGAAATTTGTGAATTGCTTGAAATCATGTTTTTTACCTATTAATTGATCCAAACACCTCTGTGAGGGTTATTTCTTGAATTTGCTTAGATAGGAGTTTGTTCCTATTTTTTTTGGCACCTAAAACATTATACCGTTGTCTATTATTATATTTGTTCCCAATATATACCTATTACTATCTTGTCCTGTTATTGTTCTATATTGTTATAAGTTATCTCACTAGCACCTTTGCTTGTCCGTACATTATTATGTGGCCATGTTGACTTATTCAAACTTGCTATCCATTATTATTTTGCCTTGTCAGCAATCTATTTTCTGTTCCTAATATATGCACTGAAACTAGTTGGGCCCAGTACTAATCTTAGCGAGATGTTTGGACATATAAGTCATACCAAGCAGCCCGCTTGGGTGTTAGCGATACGCTAAACAGTTCATAGGGTATCAACAATATGTAAAGTAGTCCGCTTAGGTATTTGCAATGTGCTGAGGGTTTCCCTTAGGCATCAACAATGCAATATGCAATCTGCTTAGGCAGCTACCATATACCAAGTGGTCATGTATGTTTTACCTAACTATATCTTGATTGACTGTCAATTGATCATAATTGTTCGGGCTAAACGAGCTGACGGTGATACCTCTCATAGTAAATATGTTAAGCTGGCCAATGGCGATACCTCCCATGGTAAATCAATTGAGCTAGCTAAGTTATTTGAGCCAATAGTAACCACTCACCTGACTGTATCTTTGACTGTTTGTTTCTTGATATTTTTCTAATTAACTATTAAATTATGATTGTTGAGTTGACTTTTTCTCGATAAATCCCTATTGTTTATTATTGAAATTATCCCTCACTAAGTCCTTTGGACTTACCCTCCTATTTTATCCTTGATTTTCTTAGACATGATTAGATAATAGACATGGATTTTTAGCTTAGACTGAAGAAGATGTGTTTTGTAATAGAACATGTGTTATATATGTTTTTGGGACCACTTAAATGTTAAGTTTTGACTTGGAGATATTGTGATATGTCAGGATTGAATTAAATATTTGACGTGTGTAAAATTATGTTGAATGTTATGGGATCAGCTATGACTTGTACATAGTACTTTTGTTAAGGTTTCCTAAGATTGAAGTCTATTGTCATTTTTAAGAGTTTTGACAATATTATGGGCCTATTGATAGTCTCATTAGTTAATTTGAAGATTGAATCGAAATGAAATCTCAACTTAGGGATATCCTGAGTAGGGTACCACAGGTGGTATCAGAGCCCAGGTTTTCGAAGACCTAAGTTAACAAAGGAATGATTGTTGTGATTGGAATTTTAGGCAAGAAAATATGAGATTTTATTGTGAACTTGAATATGGTGATTGGAATTGATGGACTTACTAGAGATTAACTTGAACTAGGAATCATCTAGGATGTAAACACTTGGGATAAGAAAAACTTAAGTCGTTGTAGGATCCAATCCTAGGATATGATTCTCCAAATGCATAAATTGAATAGGTATAGACTTTTGGGATTGGGCTTGACATTAAGGAAATGAAAGCTATGACTGGGGTGGCCAACTAGTATATAACCTCTTACTTCTAGTATGCCAGGCCTATAAACATGTAGTGATTGGAAAGGATGATGCTGTTTAAGAATCTTAGTGTTATGCGAATAATATCTGTAAAGGTTGAGTTTGTTGATATGGAGGATTAAAACTAGATGAGTTGGCATCTGTAGATACGTTTGTACATATGAATATGTGGTTGTAATAGCTTTTGACCATTAGATCACATAGTATCAACTAATAACCCCCTTACACATCTCATCATTTTGGTTACAATTAAGTAGACCGTAGCTTGGCTATTTTTGAAACTTTGAACTAGTGTATATACTAATATATAATGCTAAATTAGTATATATACATGAATTCCACCTTCAAAAAATTGACAATAGATTTCTCTTATTTTACTACTATGAGTTTATTGGATTTCATTAAACTTGTTTTCTTAAGATGTTTGAAAGAATTGGAGATAACTAAGGTATTATGTTATTACCAGTAAGCTCAGGCTTAAGAATACCTAAGAGGTATCAAACGTGAAATGGCATTATACAAAAGTGATGACATAACCTCTCCATCGAGAGCAAATCATAGAGAAAGGCCACAAAGTAGATGGGCCATTAGTTGGCAGGCCAACGTACCAATAGCTTCTGCGCAGGAAGTACCTGTCTATCAATAACCTCAGGCAGAACTTATTCATCAAGGAGGATAGAGACATAGGGAGCATGAACAGCAGCTAGCCAGCAGAGTAAGGATGGCAAATGTAGTTACAGATGATCGAGCCCTCAATCAGTTTCTTCATTTCAATCCTCTGGAGTTTATGGGAAAATTGGATGGTAGAAAAGCAAAGAATAGGTAAAGGGCCATGAAAACATATTCGAAATCTTATGCTACCTAAACGAACAAAGAGTACAATTTGGTACATTACTCTTAATAGGGTTTGCAAAGAGCTAATGGAAAATAATTAACTGAAAGTGGATTGCAGCAGGGACTCGTAGGAACTAAGAAAATCTCACCCAGGAATTCAAGGACAAATGTATGCCCCTAGAGGCTAAACAAGCACAACAAAAGGGAATTCATGGATATGATCTAGGGAAATCATTTTATTAGTCAATACGAGGCTACCTTCAGCTAACTCATACAGTATACCCCCCATATGTTAAGAGATAAGAGCCTGCAAACTCAATAGTTCATACAAAGGCTGCGGCTAGAACTAAAGTGGGGTTTAGCCACTTAGGATTTACAGAATTTCTACTTGGCAGTGAGCAAAGTATTACAGTTAGAAGTAGAGCTACTAAAGATTCAAAAAATTGAGGACAAGAATTGAAAAGAATGACTACACCTTGAAAGACATAGTAGCATTGGTAAAAAGCAACCAAGGCTACAAGCAAGGTTACAAGCTGGAGGCATTTCCCTACAAGCTCTTCAAACTAACAAGATGATAAATTTAACTCAGGATAAGAAGCCAACGCAGTGTGGATTCTATGAGGATAAAGCGCCAATGAGGAATCAAAATATTAGAAAAAACATGGCAAATGCCTATATTGTGGAAGTGACCAACACCTCCTAAGGGATTGTCGCAGAGGCAAAGATCAAACATTCACTGGGAAAAGGAAGTAGGTGGCAGGAGCTAGCGAAAAATAGAACATACGGGCTAGTGCATAAGCTCTGATAGGTGAAGATACACTGAGTCCCAATGAGATGGTAGAAGGTATGTTTTCTAATTTTGGAAATTATGATAATGCCATATATGATTCTAGTGTTTTGCATCCTTTCATACTTGTCATATTTCCTCAAACTAAATATACAACTTGAGTCTATAGTTTGTCAAATAGAAATTCAAACATCATGTATCGGGATTGCCCAAATGATGACAGAGGATAGATTATATCCAACAATCTCACATAGATTCCTATCAAGTGTACAACGTGATACTCGAAAAGGATTAGTTGTATAGTCATCAGGCATAAGTGAACTACTATGCAAAATGCATTATTCTTGGGATGAGATACAATACCAACACACCATTCTGTAAATAATGCCTCCTTGATGACAGATATATTTGCACTAGAGACCAAAAAACTTTTAAGGAAAGGTGATCGAGGATTCTTGGTGTATCCTATCAACAAAACTCGAGATATAATTTAAAGTCAAGAAAGTGGAAATTGTAGCGAAATGCTTGAAAGTATTTCTGGAAGAAATGAGCTCATTACCCCTTACCCACATAAAAGAATTATTTAACCTTCTACGGGGACAAGAATCTTCTCAAAACTACAGTTAGATAGGGGTATCACTAGCTGAAGACTAGATAAGACCACGTAAAGCTCTCACACATGCTTCTTGGAACCTTGTAAGAGCATCAGTTGTGTGCAAAATTTAGTAAATACAGCTTTTGGATAAAGAAAATAGCTTTTCTTGGTCACATCATATTCCAAGATGGTGTAGAGGTTGATTTCTCTAACATAGAGGCGATAGTTAACTAGAAAAGACAGAAAAAGGTGATAAAAGTTCATAGTTTTTTGTATCTTGTTGGCCATTAACAAAGCTTTATGTAACACTTTTCTAAAATAGCTGAATCTAAACATGAGACAGCACTAATGGATGGAAATTCTAAGAGTGAATAGGATTGCAAAAAGAGGTGCAATCCAAATTATGTGATGAAATGTAACAAACCCCAAGCCTATAATATATGGATAATGAAATAGAAAGAAAGGTTGGAAGTTTCAGAGAGTCTGAGTTCAATACCAATAACCAAGGTATTCTTCTATTCTGTAAGAAAATATGTGTGCTGAAAGAAATAAGGGAGAGATCCTTAGATTTGCACACAAGTCAAGAAACACGATGCATCCAAGAGGCACAAAAATGTATTGGGACTTGAGGAAGCAATTGTGGCGGAATGTAGATCAATTGACCGAATTTACTTATTTTCTACCAGTTAAAATGGTACTCAAATGAGAATTTTGGAACTAGATTCTTTTAAATGGAGGAGGTCTATAACACCCCTAAAATTGGGTATTCAAAAAAATGAGAATTTAGAAATCAAGATATTTGTTGGTCAAATTTTAAGGCTTGAAATGTTGATAAAAGGGATTTAATTGCATCAAAATTGAAAGTTCTAGGCTTAAATTGCAATTTGACAAAACTTAATTGAACTACATTTTAAATTTTTGGGGGCTTGCATGGACGTTTTTTTTGGTTAAATGGGCAAATGTTATGCACTCACATAGTTTAGGGTAGGGCCTGAATTAATGAAGAGTTGGCAAACTTTAGAGGACTCAATTGCAGGCTGGAGGAAAGTATTATGTGTCAAAATATAATTTTTGAAAGTTCAATTATATATATAACATTCTCCTTGTCTTTTCTTCTTTATTCTTCATCGAGAACCCACCATCACTATCCACCGACAATCTTCCCCAATAGCTACCATTTCTCGAAAATAACCCAACCATTTGCTTCTCCTCACCCTCAACATCACATCGATACCACATGCACATATATTTCACTGGCAAACCATCAAGATATTGAAGCTGGAAATTTAACCGCGGTGGTGAGCAACAGGTGATGGCAAAGCAATGTAGGAGACCAATTTTTGGGCAGCGGGTTTTGAAGCTCTCAACTTAAGGAACACTGTGGTACTCATGTATTGATGTTTGGTGTAACATCGATGATGGAATTGGAAAAAAACCTCATAGCGGCAAGTAGTGGTGCTGAAGCTTTGGAGCGCCAATTAAAGGTCTTACCAGTGGCAAAATGTGTAATTGAGGTGTCTATTGAGCAGCTCTAGTTGAAAGGCATCTTTTAGTGATGGTTTTAGCCATTTTTGATGATGGCAAATGGTGGCAGATAGTGGCCGGCAACAACGGCATAGTGGCAGTTCTAAGGCAGATACTTCTCCTTAACGCCACGATCATAACTGTGTTCTTGATTTGTAACTCTAGAGCTTCGATAGTCAGATCCTAGGCAATAATTGGGAATTTTAGGTTTAAACTTTTGTACCATTTATCTTTTTTTGAATCTTGTATTGTGGCAAGAAATGAGGATTTGATATATGATTTGTATATATACACCATGCAAGGATATATAAATGTGCCTAGTGGATGGTAACTTTGGTTAATTAAGTTTATTAAGTGAGAAAATTATAATTTTAAGGATTTGAGACCTAAGTGGAAATAATTGGGTTATTTAAGATGATTAGACAGTTATTATTGACTTGGGATAATGTTATGAGGTTAAATATGCAATTAAGGACCACACTACATTCCTTTACTGGAACCGTTATGAACCTCGTAACTATTTCTATAATACCAGTGTAATTAATGATTCCATAATGATGGTACTGATAGAACCCTAAAATTTATCATTAGGCAAATAGCTAATGATTTTAGACTATTAATAATATAGTTGTAATTATTAAGTTGAATGTGGATTTTGGCAGCAAACTACTCTTTTAGTTAGGTAATGAAGAAATAGGTCCCCTGGACCAATAAGCTACTGATGGTGAATGCTTTTTTGGAGACTATGGAGGTGAGGGTCTATCAATCTAGCAATGATTACACCTATCTATTTTTGTGGAAAAACCCCTGTGAGGGTTAAACATGTCGTGTATTGTACTTACTTTTGGTTATTGAAATTTGTAAACTACTTGAGATTCTGTTTGTTATTTGTTAATTGATCTGGACACCTCCATGAGGGTTATTTCTTGAATTTGCTCAGATAAGAGTTTGTTCTTGCGCTCAGAACGTCTTATCATTATTTGGTACTGTACTTGTTACCGATCAGTACCTATCACTATCTTATCTTTTTATTGCTCTGTATTGTTATTTGTTACCTTGTTAGCACTCTTACTTGTTTGTACATCATTATTGGCCATATTGGCTTATTCAAACTTGTTATTCGTTATTATTTTGCCTTGTTGGCAACTTATTTACTGATCCTGATATATACATTGAGACTGGTTAGGCCTAGTGCCAATCACAATAAGGGGTTTGGACATATAGGGCATGCCAAACAACCCGCTTAGGTGTTAGTGATTTACCTAGCAATCCGTTTATGTATCCGCAATATGTTGGGGGTTACCCCTTAGGCATTAGCATTGCGCCATGCAGTCTGCATGGGCAATTGCCATGTACCAAGCTGTCACACTTGAGTATGTTTTACCTAACTGTATCCTAATTAATTGTTAATTGATCCTAACTGTCCAGGCCAAACAATTGGATGGTGATGCCTCGCATAGTAAATCAGTTGAGTTGATCAATGGTAATACCACCCATAGGAAATTAGTTGAGCTAGTCAGGCCGTTTGAGCATACAAGAACCACTTACCTGACTATATCCTAACTATGCGCAATCTGATCTTGACTACCTATTTCTTGATATGTTCCAAATTGACTATTAAATTATGATTGTTAAGTTAACTCTTCTTTAACAAATCCCTATTGTTTATTATTGAAATTATCCCTCACTAAGTCCTTTGAACTTACCCTTCCATTTTATTCCTTGATTTTCTCAAACAGGATTAGATGACAGACATAGATTTTTAGCTTGGCCTGGAGAATATATGTTTTGTAATGGAACAAGAGTTATATGTGTTTTTGGGACCAATTAAATGTTAAGTTTTAACCTGTAGATATTGTGATATGTCAGGATTGAATAAAATATTTGTCACGTGTAAAATTATGCTGAATGTTATGGGTTCAACTATGACTTGTACATAGTACTTTTGTTAAGGTTGCTTATGAATGAAGTTTGATGTCGTTTCTGAAAAGTTTTGAAAATTTTGGGGGCTTATTAACAGTTCTATTGCTTAAATTTAAGATTGAATTGAAATGATATCTCAGCTTAGGAATACCCTGAGTGGGGTTCCACAAAAACGTACTATATAATAGAAAAACAACTCAACCAAAAGGTCAAAAATGTATTAAATTATTCTAAAATGTAAACATTATACAAATTACAAAATAAACATTAAATAAATATATAAAAAAATATAACCAGATATTACTATTTTTTTTTCACAAAATATTCTTATTTGAATTATTTAGCTTAAAAGCAAAAGAAAAAGAAAAAAATCTCGAAATCTCAATTTATAATATGGTGAATTTTGATTTGTCAAAATGTTGGTTACAAGAATAAAAGAAAATGTTATGATTTTCACTTATGAATATTAAAAGGAACAAGAAAATATAAATATATGTGATTATTTCTAATATATTATTTTCTGTGTACTATTACTGCCTTTACCCATATTTCATTTATCCATTTATTTTGTGTGCCCTTTTCCTTTATATCTACCACCAATTGCATTTTCTTAAGAAAATTATATATTTTTATTTGTTTATTCTTTTGTGTATTTGAATTATGAATGTTCATGAAAATTTTGTGCAAATAAAATAAATATGCAAAAGATTTTTATTAAATAAAATTCAAAACACAACTCTATTTTTTTTAAAATTTTAATTAAAATTATATTTCCCTTATTCTTGACTTCTTTCCCATTATTTCTCTCAAAGACTTGAAAAGCATATTTTCTTATCCAATAAATAGTTGATATTTTGATAGATGAATGACGAAGAACTTGAATGGACAATGGAGAATTTTAATAAATTGCGAAGTATTTATTTTTCAATAGGGTTATTAAATTTTAAAAATTTGTTCCTCTATTTCACCATTCAAATGTCGCTTAATATCAGTGTCCCAGGTGCATTAAAAATAAATTTAATTATTCAATGTTTCTTATTTTTAAATAATATTAATTTCATTTCATCAAATTAAATAACATAAAATATTTATTTTCATGTAATTAAATAACATAAAATATTTTTTAATATTTAAAAAAGGAAAACATATTATTTGACAACATAAAATGGAAACTGCACTTGAAATTTTCAAATTTCATAGATAATTTATGTAACTTCACTATATTAATTATGGAGTATCAAGAGTTGCTAACTTTTAATTTATAGATTATATATAGGTTTTTAAAATTCTTAGATTTTTAAAAAAACATTAACACGTAAAGGTAATGATATAGAAAAATAATTTTACTAACATATTTTTCAATTAATATATAAAATATTTATTATGATATATAAGAAAAATCTTAGCGCGTTCTCGTTAATAATGCAGCCACCGTAGTAACAATTTTTATTACACTTGTAGATTTAAAATATTATTATTTGTCAATATATTAATATTTATTTACTTTTGTTTATATATTTATTTTATCATTTTTAAAATTATCCAATAATATTTTTTACATATTATATAAATTATTACAAATTTTCAATATTTAACTTAATATATAATACATATTAATATCTCAACAAATGCAAAATGTAAAAATAATTTAATAAGATTCTTAATTTTAATAAAACTTTATTGATGAAAATCTAATACTATTTTTACAAGATAATATATATAAAATGTTCTTTTGTAAATTCTTGTTAAACAAAAGCATATAAATAGATATACATGGCATAAATATTCAAAATTGTGCAAATAAATATACTCAAAATGACAAAGGTTGACGTCACTGACTATTTTAAGTGTTGATTTGTCAAACTTTAGAAAATTTCAGAGATTTGAGAAAGTGTTTTATATTATTGTGTTACTTTTGAAAAATTTAATGTTTTTTGAGTTGAAAATTTAGAGATCATAGAAATTATAGAAAGTAATCTCTCGTGTTTCTAATATATTCTAAATTCAAATTAAATTATTAAGAGGATCTTATTTAAAAATAATTAATTCAACTTTTACTTTAGGATTCAGTTCCACACATCACTTTCTTATTTTTATCTTTCCATCTCAAGTTTCAATTTTGAGTTAACTCTCTAACCACCTAAATTGACAAAAATACCTTTGTTTTACTTTTTTTTCCTTTATTCCTAAACCTAAACCCAATTCCCAACTCATCTCTCTCTATCTTATGTTTTCTATTTCACTTCCGCCAGAACGTGAGCCTTAATCTCTTTTTTTTTTTTTTTTTGTTTTGTTTTAGTTTTTTTGCAATCGCCTACAATATCCTTGTAGGAAGAAAGCCTGCTTTGTTTCCATTACTACATGGTTAAGCATAATGTAACACCCCAAAATTTTTTTATTTATAGAATTTAAATTTTATTATTTTCAATTTTGAGAAATTTAATTATTCCTTATATTATTATTACTCTATTTAAAATTTTGGGGCCAATTTGTAATTTTTAAAAAAATTAATTGAACAAAAATATAAAACTAAGGGGCTTGCATGAAACCCCTCTAGTCAACTAGGGCTAGGATGATATTTTTAACTAACCAAAAGACTCAATTGAACAACTTACTAAATTAAGGACTAAATGTCAATTCTTAAAAATTAAATTTTATATTTAAAAAAAAAACAACTTGCATGAAGTGAAGGCATGTCTTCGCTTTCACCATTTCCTTCACCACCTCACTATTCATCATCATCACCACCTTCTCCATTTCTTCACCTTCACCATACCATCTCTCTCTCTCTCTCTCTCTCTCTCTCTCTCTCTCTCTCTCTCTCTCTCTCTCTCTCTCTCTCTCTCTCTCTCTCTCTAGCAGCAAACACGAGCCACACCGCCAGACATCCATCTGTCTTTTTACCCCAGCAAACCTAACACACATACACACACACAAAAAAAAAACCTAGTTGCTAACTAAACAAAAGATCTAATGAAAGTTGCTTGATCGGCGGTGAGGAGGTGTCGGATTGGCTTTCTAGGAAGAGGTTTCGAAAGCTTGAGGCACAAGGAATACAACCATAGCCTTGCATGGTTGATTGGAGCAGCAGCAATAGCTAAAAATAGATGTTCAATCACGATAACAAAAAGTTGGTTTCATGGCTATGATCTTTGGTTGAGGACCTTCCAAGCCTCAAAACTGAAAACTAATCACACTGTTGGATTTATGAGGAAAAAAGGAGGGAAATAGTGGTAGATTGATATTTTTTGGCAGCAGCAGCGGGGAGAAAGTTTTCTCTCCTCAACATGATGATCACAGTGGTGTACTTGGTCTGTGAATCCGAGGTTTCGTTGATCAAATCATGGTTAAAACTTCAATTAATTGATTAATTGATTACTGATTTAATTTGAGTAAATACTAGTTAATTAAACCAAAATTTTGATTTGGGATCGAGAACTGAAACATGCAGGAGTGTATATGTAAGCAAAATGGACCCGAACGTGTTGGGTTAGATGCCAAATTTGGATTTAATAATGATAGTAAAGATTATGTAATGTAAGACTAAGTTGTATTTGCTTATGTAGGGAATTGGACTATATTGTGTGAATTAGGATGATGGTATGATATGATTATGACTTTGTAAATAAGAATGAGATATCATGCTATTTTGGAACCGATATAAACCATACTTCTAGAATAATTGATTTATTAAGGTACTTTGTGTAGATAGTATATATTGAACTTATATTATTATGTTGATCAAAGTTTAAAACTGTCATACTAGATAAATAATTATTGATTTTAGAATATTGATATTATAATTGAAATTAACAAGGTTAAATGAGGATATTGATAGTGGACCTATTGTTTTGGATTAGGTTATGAAGAATTAAGTCCTACAGACCAATAAGTAGTGATAGCATACCTAAGGTTATTAAGGTGAGGATCTAACCACTCGAGTATTTGCTTATATACCAATGATGATTTCTCCCATTTTAGGTTATTACTTTGTATGAGCTTACTCGTTATCTGTTAACAAATCCTGTTAGGGATTCCGCTAATATGGCACCTCTTGTTCTTATTGTTTCATTGATAAACCCCTATGAGGGTTGGTATTGACTTGATTACCATATATTGTGATATTGTTTCCCCTGTGAGGGATCTACCAATTGGTTCTTTCTTGTATGGTTTATCCTATGACATCATTGAATTTGTTAGGTTCAGTAATTTGATATCCATTCAAATTATTGTTATCATCATTAGTTATCAAACCCTGTTGGTTATTCTAATTCAAAACTGCTTAATATTTTACCATCCTTTATCAAAAATAACTATTTTAAATCAAACCCTATGAGGTTCTCGTGATTAGAAATTACTTGATATTTTACCGTCCTTAGTGGAAAATGATTGTTTTAGATCGAACTCTATGAAGTTCTCTAAGTTCGCAAATTTTATTTGATATTGAAATGTTATCTAGTGGCATTACATTTTACTAACCTATGGGAAGTCATGGGTGGATACTGACCCATGGGAAGATATAGGTGGATACTAACCCATGGGACGCCATGGGCGGATATCACCTGAAGGGACGCCACGAAAAGAATTAGGCCTAAGGGCTAGGTTTGAAAAATGACCATGTGGAATATATGAACGGATACAAGTCTTTTTGGCTAGTACCCACCTATAATCCTAGCTTACATGTAGCTAAAAATAGTGAACTGTGAATGTAGGAATTTGGCATACAGTCGATCATGCCATAAAACAAGTTATTACCCACTAGGCTGAGTGCTTGAGTAAAACATAATGACCAACAACTTACTAAAATTAATTTCATGTTAACTATGTGCCCATTGTTGATTTCACTAAACTCCTTGTTGTTATCAAGCTGTTTATTGAAAATCATACTTCATAAACCTTTTTTTTAGATATTATACTTTTCATTTCCCTCAGTGAGTCCCTCCTTATTATTTTTTATTTTCTCAGATAAGGTTGAATGAAAGATATAGATTCCTAGCTCGAGTTGGAGGGAAACCTATTTTGTATTAGATCAAGTGGTATACAGGTTTATGGGTTTCCTTGGAATGATATGTTTTAAATTTAGAGATATTTTGGTATGTCAGGTCTAAACTAGTGAGGTATTGAAATATGTCAAATTGGATTGAATATTGGCAGTATGTACATATTTTGATGAATGATGTGGGATCCCTAATGTTATGTATACATTACTTTTGTTGTGGACACTTAAGTTCATGGCTGCTGTAAAATGTTCTGATGGGCCTATTGACTATAATAACTTTCATTGTTCTTCAAGGATGATATAAATTATTTTTCTTTAAGTTGATTCATACTTTAGGACTTAACTAAGTAACGCCCCAACTTGGGTGCTATCGCGAAAGGGGGTGTTACACATAATTTTACGTTTTCATAGCAGTAGTTCATTTATTTTTTTAAACCTAAAAAATGTTGGGTAGTGGAGGGAAAAACATCAAATTCAATTGTTAAGGAGTTGTATGTACAATGGGGAATTCTATATCATGTCCATTTTTTAGAGCATGCCCCTAATGGACCTATATTTCCAACTTGGGAAAAAATGATGTGAAATATATCCTCAATTCCACATAGTCCAATACCTTGCTCCCCATTAGAAAATGTATGTGACTTTGAATGATGATGAGGAAATGTCTAACAGGATTCTCTTGCATTTGTGCCTATAGATTACCTTAGTTGACATGATGGTTGTGCAAAAAAATGATGTCAATAGTGGATGAAGAAGGCCAAGTAGCTACATGAACAGGTAAAAATTTCATATCTTTAATTTCGTATTGCATTTATTGTTTAGCATATTTGCATTGTCACAAGTGGTACCTCTTTGTATTATTATTACTCTACTTTTCTATGTTAAATACTGGATTATTGAATTCAGTACTTTGCTCTACTATGTTGAATGCTAGATATATGTATTTTAGTACTTAGATCTTTTATGTTAAATACTGAATTTCTTCATTTCAATACTTAAATCTTCTATATTGAATGCTGAATTTTCTATTTTCAAATACTTGTTCTCTTATGTAAAATACTATATTAGGCTATTTCAATACTAAGCTCTTCTATGTAAAATATAGCATCTATTCATTTCAATACTTAGCTCTTCTATATTAAATACTAAATTTGTTAGCTTTTCACTCTTAGGTCATCTACTTTAAATATTGTATTTGGTCATTTCAGTGCTTATCTCTCTATGTTAAACACTAGAATTATTCATTTTAGTACTTAGCACTTTTATGTTAAATTTTGAAATTGTTTATTTCAATAACTAGCTCTGCTATGCTAAAAATTTGTTAGATTGTTGCTATTGCATATGTTGTGATATATGAATATTTTTAGATATTATATCAAGATCTCTTGTTTGTTTGTAGATTTATGTTTTTAGCTATTGTCCAAATTCGTGTCTATAATTGTTGTGCAAATTTGTAGAAATTGGTATACGGTGCATGTGGAGTATTTTGCAGCATGCTAAATTCACTGGATTTTTATACCTATTTTTGAGACTTTTGTACTAAACCTTTGCAATTTTGTACTGAATTTGCTTTATTTTGTACTTATACGGCCCTTTTTTGTACTTATTTTTCATTTGGCCAAGCTTATCTTAATTTAAAACGTGAAACACCACATAAGATACTCCAATACAATAATATCATGTTTTCTCCAAGTAATAGTAGTGATAACACATGTGCAAATGGTTGGGAACACAACTACCTATACCCAACTACTTGTTTTTCATTTATACTAATGTAAACTATTGGTGTATGAGGTAAATGTATGAGTTCGCCACCACCGTCAAGATCCAATGAATAGATCTTGACTATATTAATCTAAAGAATAATAAATCATAGTTTGATAGTCATATAATGCCTTAACTAGTTAAATTCAATTTAATCTCTTAGGTACTAAGAATGATACTGGAAATCAACAAAAAAATACTTATTTTTGGGATTTATGCACTTCAGCTCTACACTTTTATGCTGAATTCACCCTAGTTTTGTACTTGTTATGCGTGTTTTTATCCTTTCTTATCCTTTGGCTGATCTTACCTCAATTCGAATCATGAAAAGACACATAAGATACTCTAATACGATAATAACATACTTTCATCAAGTAATGAAATTGATAACAAGTGTACAAATGATTGGGAACATAATTACCTACATCTAACCACTTAGTTCTCATTCATATTAGTGTAAACCATTAGTGTATGAGTAAATGTATGAGTCTAATACCACCGTCGAGAGCTAATGAACATACCTTGACTAAATCAGTTGTAAAACTGATAAATCATAGTTTGATAGCCATGCAATGCTTTAACTAGTCAAAGTCAACCTAATCTTTTGTGTACTATGAATGATACTAAAAATTAAGAAAAAAGTGCCCATTTTTGGGATCTCTATACTACAGCTCTGCACTTCTACGTCTATACTTATTTTGTGTATTTGTGTACTTGCTTCTCATTTGGCTGATCTTATGTTAATTCAAAGCATGAAAAAAGGCAATTAAGACACTCCAATACAATAATATCATATTTTCTTCCAATAAAGCTAGTGATAGCATGTGTATAAATGATTGAAAACACAACTACCCATATCTAACTACCTGCGTTCTCATTCAGACAAGTGTAACGATCCATGCATAAACTAAATGAATACTTTCGACACCACCATTGAAAACTAATGAACCTCGCCTTAGAACTAATGCATCATGGTTTGATGCTTATGCAATAGCCAAATTAAGACGAATTCAACTTGATCCCTAATATACTAAGAATGATACTAGAAATCCATAGAAAAATATAAACTTTTGAAACTTCTGTACTTTATCTAAGCAATTCTTTACTAACTTCACACTAGTTCTATAGTTATTTTTGCGTGTTTTTATACTTACTTTTTTACTAGTATTCTCTTATACCTTATACCATCTTTTTTGATCTCAATACTATTTGTGTAAATATGGATACCATATATATCTGTAAATGTACTTCATTTGAACTAACCTGTAACATATATATCTTTACCAATATCTATGTATAAATAAGTTTCCTAAGTACACCATAAATTTTAAACGCCATCTATTTCAAACATTCAAATACACAAATAATAAATGTTATCTAGCAAGAATGTCTAAAATACTCAAACAATCATCTCAATTTCCACGTACAAAGAGTAAATTTATCCAAATAATAACCATAACAACCACTCGAATGCCATCATTTAGCCCTAGAAAACATTAGAAGGCCTTATGTGTTATTTCACCAATTAAATTGAGGTAAATTTACCAAAGGAAAAGCAAGTACAAAAATACACAAATAAGTACATAATGAGGTGAATTAAGTACAAAACTTGAAAAATTAAGTACAAAAAACTAAAAAAATGGAACTTTTTTCTTGATTTACAATATCATTCTTAGTACATCAAAAATTAAGTTGAATTTATCTTAATTTTTCATTACATGATTACTAAAACATGATTTATCAGTCCTAGAATTGATATAGTCATGAGAGATTCATTATTCTCGATGGTAGAGTCAAAATTATACATTTACCTCATTAATCAATGGTTTATACTAATATAAATGAGAACACATATAGTTAGATGTGGGTATTTGTGTATCAACCATTTGAACATGTACTATCACTACTATTACTTAAAGAAAACATGGTTTTATCACATTAAAGGGTCTTTGTGTTGTTTCACCCATTGAATTGAGGTAAATTTGACCAAAGAAAAAGCAAGTATAAAAACACACTAAATAAGTACAAAACAAGGTGAATTCAGTACAAAACTTGAAAAATCAAGTACATAAAACTAAAAAAAATAATATATTTTTCTCTATTTATAGTATCATTTTTAGTACATAAGAGATGAAGTTGAATTTCTCTTAACCTGGCCATTGCATGATTATTAAATACTATAATAAACACTACAATCTCAATATCTAGTACTAAAATCTATTATCTAAGAAAACCTTAGACCCTAAAATACTTTTGCCTTCGTGTAGAAAATAGGCTTGGTCTAGCCACCACAACCTAACTAATTGTGATCATGGCGCTTTCCCTAAGAATCTAAGCTATCTTTTCCCTTCTTGTATTAAGAAGCCATCCTCATATTATATTAGAATGTAGCAAGTCTGGGAAGCACCAAGAATATAGCTCGAAGTCTCTATTACCTTTGTTTGTCTAATGCATAGGTCCACGATTTCTAGCCATTATTTTTGCAAATAAGAGAGAAATACATAACTAAATAAATACTAAATTAGAGTTTCGGTACTCTAACTCATAATTTAAGTACTGAAAGTTTGAATTTTGGTACCAAAAAACTTGCATAAAAAACTAAAGTGGAGGTTTTGTGTATTGTAACTCACAATTTAAATAGTGAAAGTTTGAATTTTTGTACCAAAATACTTGGACATAATACTAAATTGGAGATTTTGTGTACTACAACTCACAATTTAAATATCGAAAATTTGAGTTTTGCTACCATATTACCTGAAAAAAATACTAATCATAATAATTATGAGATTTCATGAATGAATGCCCTGCAAATGCTTAAACATGATTTATATCCTTTGTACACACCATAAATCAGATAATACCCCTAAAATTCAGTTGCAAACAACTAATGTACACTATACCTTGTATGAATTATATAATTTCTAAATTCAAATAATTAATAATCAAAATATACATTTAAAATGACAAATGAAGTATAAATTGAAAATATTCAAGTACAAAAAATTGACATTAGGGGCTTGTTTAATAAAAATAAGAGATTGATTGTGTGTGAATCAAGTATATCAAAATCAAGTGTAAAATAATTAAAGCCAAGCTAAAATAAGGAGAAAACAAAAGAAATATATGAAAATTCTTTCATTATTTCAGTAGAAAAATAACATAAATTACAAAACTTACTTTGGAGGCTTTGGAATTAAGGGCAAAAATGCAAACCCTTCTAACTTAGGTAAGACAATGAACAAACAAATATCTGCACAAAAGAAGGGAAAGAAAGAAGAAGGTGAGTCCTTGCAATAGAAGAAGTCAGAGATACGTCGTCAATCACAAATGTGAGTTTTTTATTTTTAAAAATGGAGAAAAGAGGAAGAAAAACGTGGGGAGGAGGTTGTTCTTTGGTTGAAGACATCAAGAAAAAATGTGGGTATGAGGGGCTGAAAATGTATTTGAGAGAGTGAGGAAGGGTTTCTTGTTATTTCCAATTTAAGTGGGGCTTTTTTTTTCATCTTTTTCACTCAAGTGGGGAGTTAACTCAAAAGGAAAATGTTTAATGGGAAGCGCAGATAAAGAAAAATTAAATGGAGACTAAACACAAAAGTGAAGTTGTGTTTGGGGATTTTAAGTCAATTAACTAAATTATTAATTGTATTCTAAATATATGATTTTATTTAAAAATATTTTGCATATTTAAAATAGATTGTCTTAAAATTAATTAAATTTAAAATTTTTTTGATAAATGTGGGATTGACATATCAATCAATTGCAAAATTATTCATTTGTCAAAATTTGAACTCTTTCACCAAACGAAATAATCATTTGATATTCCATAAAGATAAGTGTATTTATTATTCTTCTAACAAAAATTGTTTAAACTGTAAGTTTTTTAAATAAATTATAATATGTAAAAAATGATCATAGTTGTTAATATTTTTTACTAGTGAAATATATTAAATAAAAATTATTTAAAATATTATATGTGATAAGGTTGAAAGCTATTTTAGTAAATTAGGTTATGTTTGGGCTAATTCGACCAGAGAGGTCAAATGATCAAACTATTATATCTTTTTGTGTTGAGATCTACAACTAATAGCAAATGTCAAACTAGCCAAGGTGTCCCTGGTTAAGGCACTCCAACGTTTAAGTTAGTATTGGTTGAGTGAGATAATCGAGCAATAGAATAAGAGCGTATAGTGTATATGACATACTTGGAAGGTGGTTGGCAATAGGGTATTTATAGCCTTCTCCAAGTGGATGATATGTCTAAGATGTCGCTATCAAGTGTAGAGGGTTCTTGTCCTTGCTTGGGAGTTGTTGGTCACTTTCCATCCCAATACTATTCCAGGTGGCATCATTTTCTGCTTTTTAGGGTGAATAGTACTCTAAAGGCATGCCTCGTAATAGAGTTGGTGGTAGAGGCGGTACTGGGATAGCATGGGCCATTAATGTAGAGGCACACTAACTGTCATAGCATTAATTGCGGTAAGAATATGACGTAATGCCAGAGTAAGCACTCTAGTCAATCGTGATCGACTAGACAAAGTGGTCAATATAAAAATTGGCTAAATGGACTAGGTGGCTTGAAGCATCCCATCGGGTAAGGTCGAGTACTATCCGCTTGATCTTGCGGTTATGGTCAAGTGACTTAGTCCAGTTGGGTTTGAAAGCATAGTTGGGCTCCAAATGCTAGGTGGGCCTAGAAGCTTTCTATGGAGTCGATAACTTATTAAGTTGGGCCTATTAGGCTATTCCAATCATGAGTCCCCCCTCACTCACGGTCTTGATCGAGTTTGTCGATGAAAAGAAACAGGAAGTAAAAAACTAAATGACGGTTATGTGCCTTCAACCAAAGTTTTTGAATTGTTGACTAAGGTTTTTGAATTCTCAATTGGGGTTTTTGAATACTCAACTAGGATTTAGTACATTTAATACATCTATTACATTGAGGTATACAAAGCACCAGGAGATGACTGTGTAATTATTTCTGTCGCTTGCATTTTTGCGTTCGAATGCCTATAATTAGATGGGGTAGAAACATTCATTTTACATTTTTACTAAATTCAGTCTGGTCGTTTCTTGCATTCAAAGCCCTTAATTCCCCTTCTGCATTTTAGAGCTTTCCATCAAAAAACTATAAGTTCTTCTCCGAGTTTCTATTTTTCTTCATTTTCATTTTAAACATGTTGAGTTCATCAAATAGTAAGGACATTAGGTCTCAAAGTGCACACTTCCATGGGGAGGTCAGGGATAAGAGTGCATCTGAGAGTACATTTAACAACTTGACCTCCAACAGCTCAAGTATTAAAACGGCTATTTCTGGGGATGAGCTTGGCTCGAGTGAAGTGCCAATTTCATTTGGTCGATTGTTTACCCCTAACTATTATAGCGAGATAGTTTCCAAAATCACCCTTGCTGACTTAGTTCGTATTAGAGAAATATACCATATTTCAGAGGAGTATGAACTTCTGGTGCCTGGGCCATGGGGTAGAATGCATCAACCTCCAAGAGGGTGTATAATAGTGTTTGAGAAGGGGTTTAGATGTGGCCTTAGGTTTCTACTAGCACCTGCAATAGTCGATCTCCTAAGGGGCCTCAAAGTTTACATAACATAACTTTTGCCAAACTGCTTTGCTACTGTATATAGTTTTGCTATACTAATGCACTTGTTTGGCCAGCTAGCTTCATTTGCCAATTTTTTAAACCTATTCCACCTACTTATGTCCTAAAAGTTGAGTAGCACTGAAGAGTCCAGGTTCTATTACCTGACGGCGCGACCATGTTGAAAATTTCTAGTAACTCCCTCCTCATCACATAGCCATAAGTGAAAAAATATTATATGTATGTTTGAGGGCCTAGTGAATTTAACATTCCGAGAGGCTAGTGGAAGGGGCACATTGAGATGTCAAGGAACCAAACATCAAGTTGGCCAGACACTTTTGTTCGGGACCTAGTCGAGTTTGGCTAAATTGAGGCCTTTATTCTGACTGAGGAAAGATATCTAGTGCTGGCTGGCTTGTTGCCGACCAAGTTGAGCTTGCCTGCGGGCGACCAGCTAGGGCATAACTGAAGAAACCATTCATACTCATAACTTAAGTTGGATAACTCTCAAATAGCTCAAAGGAAAAAGTTTTAGTCAATTTCTTTTACTCATAATTCAATAAATACTTTTTATGAATGTCAACTAAGTATCGTAAGTAAATTGCTCCTAATTGTTCAATCATTTGATAACTGATCACTATGAGTTAGACTCAATAGAATTTGATTAATCCCGGTGCTACAATCAATAAACTAGTCAATGTTCATCCACTTGGTATAAATCTAGCACAATGCACATCGGTGATTAGACTGCAAAACATTTATACTGAATCTGTTAGTTTTATGACATATTTCTCATATAACTATTTGGTTGAGTAATGTGAGACCTAAGAGGATAGATTTGAAGCAGTTGGCAATCCTTATAGTAAAGTGCAAAAACAGCAAGAAATATTTTTTTCTTGTCAAGGTCACTAGAAGCTCTTACAACAATAATTCCGACAGTTGATTAATCATCATTTACATCCAAATAAATTGGCTTTTAGCGCTCCTCTAGAGAGGTAGCTCACAACAACCCTACTTTCAATTTCTTTCTAGGAGCTTCATTTTCTATTCCAACCACTTAAGTGGCCAGGCATCCAAAAAATTTTCTATTTAGAAATCATAACTTAATGTGAGTACATCATCTTACAAATTACAACATGGGTTGAAAACACAAATTTTAGGACTGTGTTGCACTACATGTAGTCACTAAATTAAATAAAACCCACAAATATAGACAATTTTCGGAGGTTTAATTTATTTTTGTTAATGCTAAAGTGATAGAGGAAAGAGTACAATAAAGTTTAGAATATTATCCATTTTCTGTTTATGGGTGCTTAAAAAAATGACAACCAAATGCTCAATATTACACAACTCAATATCAAATAACCTAGGCTTTGCCCTTTTCTTAGGTTTTGACTATCAAATTCTTGAATTTATATGAAAACCAAAACAACTCAATCACCATTTCTGCAACTTAGTACCAAAAGGGGGGGGAAAACCATTAAAGTACATAAAGTCATACAAGCTAAGGAAATAAAAAAAGAGAACCAGTATTCCAATAAGTTCATTGCTTATACAAAAATCAAACACAATGATTTTGCAAGAGTTCATCATGAAGGAAGGTTAAAAAAGACATTCAAAGAAACACACGATCAACAGTATATAGAGAGGGCCAAAAAATCAAACTAACCATCTTGCATGATAATCACATTGGAAAAGTAGTTGCACTTGGATTGCGAAATAATAGTCTTTGAGCCCAATATTTTAGGAGAAATCACCAAAAATTGAATATTTTTGTGATGTACATGAAATCCAATAGAGGATGAATTCGAATAAGCTGATGATAAGGGACAATGGTGACCGGATAGAGAGATTGCATCCATAATCTCAAGCTCAATTCCTCCCAAATTCCATTAAAACAAGACAATTTTTTTCTGTGTTTTGTATGAATGAATAGCAATGAATTTGTAAAAATATATATGCTATAGAAAATAAGAAAAAAAACAAGCATTTCTCAAGTTAAACCTAAAAGAGAAATGAATGTGAATCTTCTAGCAGTTAAGCATAGCCAAATATTTTAGATTATAATTTCACAAGGATCTCATTAACCATAGAATAAAAATGATAAACTAATATCCTTTTGCATCACATTCTTGTATAAATTAATAAATTTGTGGGCAGGTAATCAAATACTACTCTAGTAGGAAAATTATAGTAAATTTTATTAAAATAACTTAATTTTTAGAAGATTCATATTTTCATATATATATATATATATATATATTACCTGCAAACAAGGAAGTGTTTCCCTAGAGAATGAAAATTTTCCATTTGAAAGAAGACACATTCTACCAAAAAGACGAAAAAATTTTGTGCTGCTCTAGTAAATGGAGAAGATTAGAGTGCATCCCATGCTCGCAAGTTCCCATAGGGTAACCATTATAAGGAGTACAAATACACTAAACAAGAAAAAATATTAGTAGTTGAAAGCAGGGATGACTAATTTTTCAAAGATGAATAAACAAACAGTTGAAGTAGGGCCTAGGGACTTATGTAAGACATTGGACAATAAACCCACCCTCCAAGCACTCGTAGGTGCTTACCTATTTGAAATGAAGACAATAACAATCATAAAATTGAAGCATGTGAAAAGAAGACTTTTTTGGTCGATGATAAATTTAACCCAAGGTTTATACCTCAAGATATACAAGGGGCGTGTACAAGTAGTAGAAAAGATGAGACTTAAGAACTAAAGTGGGTAATTATTAGTTTATGACTTCTAATACTGGATAAAGAATGCAAATCCAAATCCCCTACAAAATTACACATACAACAAATCACTCAACTAGATTCTCAACACTAATTCAGTCTTCACATTTCTCCACATCAATAACAGCATAAACACCAAGCAAAAAGGGCTTTGTTCACAATTTTCTTTCTCATTACCAAGAAAAAATAATAGGAAAGAAAAAAGATGCTCACAGCAAATAATATTGTGCACATTACACCACACAAACAAAAACAGATATAAACATAGATCTCTTATCACTAAATGTGTGCCATTATTACTTCTGCTCCTAGATCCATGAGCAACAATCAAAGCTGCCAAGGAGTAAAGCAAGAAAAGATAAAATAAGCAGAAGATAGAGCTTCCATATGCATGGCATGTTTCTCCAGCTAGGAGTTAGCTCCTAAACAACTGATTTGTGTTCTGAACCCTTTTGCCCCAAGCTTATAAGCCCCTTCCCGACTTCTAGTCCCTATATCCTGAAACACAAGTAAAGAAGAAGTTACAAAAAAAAAATGATGAGCGACTAAATTCTACCGAGAAGAAAATATGGGAACCAATATGACATTATGACTATAAAGAGAGTTCACATAATATCAACCCAAAACTCTATAAGTGCCTTTCATAAAACTGAAGTAACAACCAAAATATACGTCGCTTTACCTGACTCTTTTTCTCTTCACCACATCAAATGGATATGTGCAAAAAACAAGTAGGCAATCGAAGATACTTTTGTGAAATGAAGTATAAAGTAAATAGAAGAAGCAGAACTTTAATATAGTAATTTTCCTTTTCTTTTTTCCCCTCAAAAAGAGCAAATTTTTCACTTTTTATATCAAAAAGGAAAACAAGGATAAATAGAAAAATATGTATATGTAGACATACATACACATATAAGCATAAACTCATCACCATGAAAATCACACAAAAAAACATAGGTATATACATACATGTGTCTGTGTGTGATTAGTAGAGAATAAAACTACAGAATATGTATAACAATACAAGTTAAGGTAAAGTGAGCGAGAAAAATGAAATTTTCTTACAAAGCGTTTTTCCATGAAGCTAATAGGTTTTGAGTTATAACCACATGCTATAAACTCCAGTGCCACACCTATCAATGGCCAACCCCAATTCCCCTTCGAAACAACAAGCCCTTCTCCAATTTTCTCTATTTTTTTCATCCCTTATCATCATCCATACCTTAAACACACATAAGACAAATAACAAACGAACCACCAAAAAGTTCAACCATTACATTCTCCCCACCATACAGAATTCAAGAAAGTAAAAGTAGAGAAGGAACTATTTTTATGGGCTTCCTATTTTATCTCACAACAATTGTGACATTATAGAAAAAATAGTTATAAAAATTATCTTTTTCTCTCCCCTCCCCAAAAAAATAAATAAATAAATAAATAACTATGCCTCTACAGAAGGTCTGTTCCCAAGAGAAACGCATGCAAGCCGTTTGTCCTTTAATTTGATCTTTGCCTTAAAAAACTTAATTGCACCTCTGTAGAAGGTTTGTTCCCAAGAGAAACGCGTGCAAGCCATTTTTCCTTTAATTTTATCTTTGCCTTCAATAACTCCACAACAAGAAAACAAAAGAAGCCCATTATGGAAATCATTTAAGCATTTATTTTACATTACAAAAAAGAAAGAAAAAAAAGGGCCAATAATAGAATAAAAATGTAAAAATTTGCAGTTGTTAGATACGCCGAGGAAGGCGATGCTAACTAAGCCTTCCTTCTTAAGTAGTTTGTTGAGACGAGGGCTAAAGTTGGAGGTGGTTGCAAAAATAGTTTTGGCCACTTCCAATGGTCTAATCTCTATGCCCATAAAGTCTCAACTCAAGAAAATGGACCATTTTGGAAAATATTACACTCATGTATAGATATATCTACCCACTGACAAGTAGAACTACCAGTTTTACATGTTAACACATTCAACTCTTTTATATTTGGAGAACCATCGCTCGGAGCTAGATTGATAGTTGCCGTACTCAAAATTTTCACAAATAATCGGCTACATGTTCTTCTTTCACAATATTTTAGCTTATGCAAAAAATCTAAAACCTAGTCAAATATGATTTAAAATCTAAAATATATATATATATATATATATGGTAAAGAAAGTACAAAGAAGAGTGAAAGCCAAAAAGGAAGAATTATGGCAAATTGAATGAAGAACAAAAAGAGCCATGTTCTGGTATCTTCAACCAATTGAATGAATGAGAAGAAAGATGTGTTTTGATATAGTTAGAGACGTGCAAAAAGAGTAGTATAGGGTGTGGAATGGGGCATAGGTTTTTCAAGCTTGTGAATCAGAGAAAAAGAAAACAGGGCAACTCAAACGTGCGAAACATTGACCAAATTATGAAAATATAGTCAAAAAAAGTAAAATTAAAATTACCGTGGTTTGAAAGATTTTGCAAAACTATGGTAAGGCATAGGTCAAACCCACACCTTAAAAAAAGCTACAGTTTAAGAGGCATGGCTCTCTTGAGTAAATTCAAATTTTTTTTCCCAAAATTTCCAAGAGGCGTTGCTTTGCATGCTAAAATTTCTTTCCTTTTTATTTATTTTTTTTAATTTTGAAATTCTTCTTCCATTGTTGCAAGAAGCATGCTTGTAACATTATAACTAACATTAGCTCTAATTTCTTTATTTAGTAATTATTTTTATATTTAAAATTTAAAGTAATTAATTTTTTAAATATTTAAAATGAGTCAAAAAATAAGTATAAATTTTGAATTTTTTTGTAGAAATATACTATTTTATAAAATGCAAGTGTTTCAATTGATGTGATGTATTAACTCATGAAGTGATACTTGTAATGTTAAAATGTTGGCCAAAATTGGCATGTAAAATCATAGTAGATGATTTTATATATTAATACATTCTTGAAGAATTATCATGCATTCTAATCATAAATGATGATAATAATCTGAAGAATTATTTTATATTCTTGAAGAACAATGTATGGATTTTATTTTTCAAGTATATTAGAGAAATATAATATAAATTAAAACTGTCTAAAATTCTAAAGATTTTCAACTACATTTATTATTCATAAAGTTTGATACAAACAAAGGAACAACATAGAACATAAAATATAATTACAAAGTTGAAAGAATTAAGGATGTCGGGCTTGGGCTTCAGCTTTGGCTTGGGCTTGACGGTGGGCTTGTTGTCTATGCACGTGCTTGTAGCCAATCCATTTCATTTTGGATACTAGTAGTGCGATCCCTTCCTACAACACATCTTACTCTACGGGCTAGATTATGGACTAGCTCAAAATTAGGCTCATCCCAATAATCAAAAATTATTCAGAAAGAAAATGCCATAAATATTAATTAATGCTACTGTTATGTCTATCAATTTTAAATTATCCAAACTGAATGTTAAAATTAACATCAGATTCACAACATCATGTCAAACTTAATAATAAATAAATTAAATTAAAAAATTTCTAAAATTTGAAAACTAACCTGATATTAATGAGTCAGAAATTCCTCCTCTAAAATAAAACTTCGATTCAAATTGTAAAAAATTAAAAAATAGCAAAATATTATTTTAACAACAAAAGAATAAGAAACACTAAATAATCAAATATAAAAAATTATAATTTTAAATAACACAAATTAACTTTTACCTCAAATTATTTGAAATGCAATATCTTCTTCTCTATTTTTCTTTTCTATTCTTTTTTATTTTTCTTCTCAAATTTTTCTTCTCTGTTTCAACACCAACACTCCCTCACTTTTTCAAATTTTAGAAGCTGAATATTGGAAGCAAAAAACTAAAGAAAGGAACGGGGGAGTTATATAGTGGCATGGGCTTTCACAATTAAGTGAGATTTAAAAAAAAACAAAAATGCCAAGAGGCGTGCCTTTGGAATTTAAAAAAAATAATAATAAAACTCATGCAAGAGTAGCCATGCCTCTTGCATTTTTAATTAAAATACAAAGAGGCGTCGCTTTCTTTGGCGAAATTAAAAAAAATAAAAAATGAAAGAAATTTTAGCATGTAAGAAGCGTGGCTCATGCACTGTAGCTTTGTTTAAGGCGTGGGTCAACCCACGCCTTACCATAGTTTTGCAATAACTTCCAAACCACGGTAATTTTAAATTTTTTTTTCTTTTAACTATATTTTCACAATTTGGCCCAAAACACTTAATAACAAATGATGTTTTTTTCCAATTGATTGCTCAAAATGACTTCGTTTTTTCAATTAATTGCTCAAAACAACATCGTTTCATAAGAAAAATGCCTTAAAAGAAGGCAAGAAAAACATGCATTTTCTTACTCATTCTGCCACAATTGTATCTTTTGTACACCCTAAGAGAAGACATTCAATGGTATAGACAAAGCAGCACAATGAACTATTGAGATTAGTAGTCAATTTAAAAAAATATATATTTTGCTTCTTATAACATGGCAACAGGGTCCACAGCACTTTCTTCTAATCAAAAGAAAAAAAATATTCTAAAATCCCTCATTTTCTTATCATCAATACACATAAGACAAAAACATGGTGTATAGAAAAAAAAAAGACCACCAAAAGGGGAAAGAATTACTCCACTGAGCATGAACACCTACACCTCCACCAAAAAATCAAAAATAAAAAATATAGGTGCAATACAGAGCACGAGCAGCCACAGTTATATTTTATAGTAATTGATGCTACTAAAAGCTGCGTATAGAGAAAATGGGAGTTATGTTATTGGTAATTCGACTAGGGAGGTCGAGTACTCAGGATTGTGTATAACTTGGGGCTTGAGATTTGCAACCACAACACACATTAAACTAGCCGAGGTGCCCCCAACTAAGGCACTCCGACACTTAAGTTAGTTCTGATCAAGACAAAGAGATTAAATAGAATATAGAGAATGTAAAACTTGTAGTGTATAGGGCATTACCTTGAGCGTAGATGAGCCTGAAGTATTTATAGTTTTCTGTAGGCATGATTTAACTCTAGTACCCTTATCAGGTGTACTGGCCTTTGTCTTTGCCAGGGGGCTGGGGGTCATTCCGTGTCCAGATCCTGGTACTGTGCCAGGTAGCTAAATCTTCTATTTTTCTAGATAAACAATGCCAGTGGAGGCGCGTCTCTACCAAAGTTGTTGGCAAGGTTGTCAGAATTGTTAGAGTTGGTGGCAATGCTTTACCGGTCGTCATGTGTCATTAATGCTGGGGCATGCAACCTATTAGATTAATAAACACGATAGGGATTTGAGTCAATGCCAGAATGGATCTTGAGATCGATACATGTCGACTAGACTCGAATATTCAAACTTCTAGAGTGGTCCTGAGGTCAATACGAGTCAACCGTAAAGGTTAATATTGGTCAACCAAACAGACGTACTGTTGAGCCTTCGAGGCTGTCTCATTTGATGTTAGGCCCTCTGGGCCTTTGATGTTGGGCCTATTGGATTATCTCATATCATGAGTCACCCCAACTCACGATCTTGATCGAGCTTGCCGACGAGAAGGAACAAGGAGTTTACATTTAACTATAGCGGGTACTATGCTCGACTAGGATTTTTGAATTCTCAACTTAGGTTTTTAAAGTGTTGACCTAAGTTTTTGAACTACTGACCCAAGTTTTTGAACTACTGACCAGGGTTTAAGGTGGTTTCTTTGCATTCAATGCAGCAATCAATGTACAAAATACGAAGCGTACTGGGGCAAACTTTCATCATAGTAGTTACACGAATTCTTGCACACGATTACCTATAAATAGGGGGATAACTGGCTTTATTTACACTTTTGTTGTCTGAACTTTTGGCCGAATCGCCATCTTTGAAGCCGTTCAAGTTTTACACTTTGCCTTTGTGAAATTTTCACTATAAGTGTCTTTGCTATTCTTGTTCTTTTCTACCTT
>JACGDI010005499.1:942360-954095 GCA_014898725.1 Jacaranda copaia | reverse complement strand
TGCAGAAACATACGTAGACCCAAATAAATGGAATCATTTTTTCGACTTTAAAGGTCATTCCTTGGGGCTCCGTACGTACGAGTTATAATTATTCCATTGCAATACTTGGTAGTATACTTCTATGTGAACACTGGAAAGTGGATTGCCAGCCCAATTTAGTGGATTTACGTATACATATTGCAACTACCAGGAAAAATCTTTTCGTTGTTAATTTCAACAGCTCTATGGCCACCTTCTTTTTTTCTTTTTTGCTTTTTTGTTCTTCACAGTTCACATCAATAAAACTCCATGAGCAGTGTAATTGTATGAAACAAAGATATAGTGGAGGTATTCAGGAGCAATGTATATTATTAAGCATGGAGCTAACGACAAATTTTGACATCTTAAATTCACGTCGACATCCAGCTCTTTTTCCCCCACTGCGTTAAATGTGGCCCCAAACATCTTTTATCTAATTGAATTATTTCTAAAGCTAGATGTTACGCACATCTCTCTTACTCTCATATTTTAGGTTCACAACGAGATTTCAGAATTAATATTAATTTTTCTATAATTTTATCCTTTTTTTCTATATTAAATAAAATATTAATGTTCCATGCGGCATATTTGCAGGGTCCAAATTGAGTTTGGAATTGGACTTGCAAATCTTACAAAACTTACAAACTACTTTTCGTGATTCCAATCAAATAAGATTGTAAACCATTTTCTTAGCCTGAGCGAAATCACTTCTCATGAGATAAGCGGCCACTGAAAAATTCCACATATCAATTTTCAGTTATCTTTTGTAAAAGGGTTTCATTTAGAGAATAAAGACATAGCTCTTTGATTAGCTACTATGGCTTCTTATATCAATGAGTAAATTATACTTTCCATCATGTTATATAAGCACTGGTGAGAGAATTCCAAAAATATAAACCCTGTTTACTTTTGTGGATGGATTGTTGAATGATGAAATTAATTTTTGAATCATGATAAAAATTAAGATATTTTATTCAATATATTTTATTTACTATGTGAAAATTTCTCTAGAAATATTTCTTTTGAAAATTTCTGTCCGAAATGTCAATTTTTTCTGTTTTGGATTGAAGACCGAAATATCCACAGCTACTTGATCAAATTGCTTTGGTACTCAAAACTCCTTTTTTTTTTTTTTTTCAAGAATCGAAAAGGTAAAAAAATTGGCCAACTTTAGTGTACATTGGTTATTTCTATAAATACCTAGCCTAAGATATTTTTAAGCATATAACCGCATATCTTTTTATGCATTCAGAATTCTCAAGGTTAATTTAATTGAAATTATTACCTGTTTGATGCAACGAAACCCTTTAACTAAAAAAGAGATCATCTCAATCTTAATACATTTATCATATGATTAGTTGGATCTAACTAAATTAAATTTGAGTAAGAAATATTATTAAGTCAAATCTAAAAGGATTATAGAAAAATAAAGAGCAGCGCATAAAACCAAGCAAACCATAACCTCTATTATTATTGACTCCCTAAACATGGGGGTGGCAAAAAGAAAGGTTTGTTCTTTTATCAGGGAATTAGTCGACCTGAAGGTTTAAAAGAGCATGGGCCACTTGTCTTATAATTATGTCATTCGAATCTAAATTGAAGACCCCGACTCCACCCCGGTGGTTGTTGCTAAGTTATCTTAATCACATTGGCTACCTTTTCTCATCTACTTTCTTAATGGGTAAGAAAACAATAACTAAAAAGGCTGCATCGATGTGATCAAGCGAGCAACAAGTCCATAGCCATCCTGCCATTGATTTGGTGGACTTTATTGACCAAAAGCTCCTCATTTGACAGGTTAAATTCCAACATCCAAGAAAGTGGAGAAGGCACAAGTCCTTTCCGGGGAGTTTTCAAAAAAAAAATAAAAAACTGGAAATACTTCATACTCATAGCATCCACGTAGATGACCTTAAGATCCTATATTCAGCTGCTTTTCCTGTTCTACAAAGAACAAATTGGCCCCCACTAACAATCAAAAGCTTCTTTATTTTTCCTCTCTTTACTTTCCTCACTCCACTTCCTCTTGCAGTGTTTATTTAAGAAACAATAATCATGCACATTTCCCTTCTCATCCATTCCTTCGTACAGAGGATTTTCTTGATAAAATTCTTCCCCCAAAACAAGAGAATGCAGACTCTTCCACCTCCCCCACCATACACACCTCCATCCCACAAGCAACACAGGCTTTCTCCTGTTTATCAGATTGTGTTATCTAAGCAAGCCAAGAATCGGCACAATTTGACCCCGGAAATGCTGCTTTACAGCAGTAAACTTAGATCAAGAGAGCAACCAATTCTCAGGCAACCTCGGAAGACTAATCCAGTAGTATGGTGTGGCGCAATCGTGTGTATGATATTTAGCCTCCTCCTAATCTTCTTTGGTATCGCAACTTTGATCATATTTCTTGCTGTTCAACCAAGAAATCCAGTTTTTGACACCCCAGGAGCAAGCCTGAGGGCCATCTACTTTAATCCTCCGGAGTACATTAATGGCGACATAACGTTGCTAGCAAATTTTTCTAACCCGAATGGGAAATTGAATGTTATATTTGAGTACCTTTATGTTGAGCTCTACTTTTCAGAAAGTCGAATAGCAACTCAAATTCTTGAGCCCTTTAGTCAGCATCCTGGAGAAGCACGGTTGATGTCAGTCCACTTGGTATCAAACATGGTCTATCTACCTCCAAATCTTGCTATGGAACTTCAAAGGCAGGCACAGAGGAATCGGATTTTTTACAACATTAAAGGAACTTTCAGAGTGAAAGTTAAGCTGGGCCTAGTTCATTATTCTTACTGGCTGCATGGAGAATGCCAATTGGAAATGGCAAATCCACCCAACGGAATTCTGATGACTCACAGTTGCAGAACTAAGAGATAAGAAGCAAGGAGGGAAGGCTTCCTTTTTATTTGCCTCAGTCGTTCTCTTACATTTAGATTTTGACTGGAAAAATGCAAGTTTTTAGGACAAATGTATTAGTTATGAACGATTCTTTTGGAGTGCACAGATCAGCGTAAAGGACATGAAGGTGTCCCTCATAACATAGAAAAGAGTTCATCTTATCTGGTGATTTTAGTGCATCTTCTGTTAATCAGATCAGACAGGCAAAAAACTCACATCAACCAGAACACCAGCCATAGTCTTCATATTATCAAAAATTTCATCCAAATGAGTGTGTATATATTAATTATGTAAGACTATTTCTGATAAAGCTTTGAAATGAAGAAAGCTTTCTTTCACGTAGTGTCAAAAGCAAGAGGTTACTGTTTAATGGATTATTGAAACTTATCCTCTGTACCCTTTTGTAAACTCTGCTGGAGCCTCAAGTTTTTAATTCTTCCAGTGTTTAAAGAGTCAACAGAGATATACTACCAAAGGGTCAAGAAGATTCAGAACCTCCTTTGCCAAATGATGTTCTTATACCACGTTGCAGCAATCCTAGACTCTTATTATTTTGCAGGTCCATTTATCACAGCACATGGAACTTTAGTTAGTGACTCAGTCGTATAGCAAGATGACATTCAATTGAAAAATCAAATACTGAAAAGGGAAGGTCATTGGTATAATTTAGTCTATCTTCCAGGCTGAAAAGCTGAAAAAGGGCCAGCCTATTTTGGCAAAAATATCATATATAGTAGGTCAAGACCTATGCATCAGAAGAAACCAGTGGAACAATAAAATGCGGACTTCAGGATGGAACATAACAGAGGGTTATCCACCAAGCCATGAGCCTCATGAAACCAAGTTTTTGAACCAGGAGGACTACAACAATAAGCACAGCCACAGAATTCTTCTTTGACAAATTTAGTGCAAGAACAACAGCAGACGGCAGAACATACATCGAGCTAGCATTAGATATATAGCCTAGATATGGAACTTCCGAGCCTCAAGACAGGTTCTGCCTTGAACTGTGAAGTACAAATTAGCCTTCAATTGATTATATAGCTTCTGGAATACTATGCTAGAAACATTCTCTAGCTTTGTTATTGAGAGATCAAATGTGTATTTCAGCCGGCAAATTTGAACTATTACCTATTGATTGCTTACCTCAAATTCACGAACAATTTTAAGACTTAAAAAGGAAATCAAGCATCATGATGCCTTAATAAGCTACCACCGAGATAACTCCTTAATCCCATCCCTTCTTTAGCACAACTTTCACAGGAAATCAAATTTTCTGTTAGATTTATGTCCCTAAGATCCAACCGACATATACCCTGTCTGGGGAAAATTTTGAAGAAAAAAATGAAGTGAGCAAACAATAAAATTTAAGAAGCTTAGAGAAGAATGAGGGCCTAGAAGAATGCCTCCCCAATGTATGGTGTCGCATTATGTTATAGAGAATGCCAGTGAAGGCAAAGGCAACTAGGATGTAAATTTTGGAACTACGTCCAGGAGAAGCACAACAAGCTGTGAAACTGGAACCAAGAACATCAAAATCTAAAAGAAAAACTGGAAAACACAATCCCAAATGTAATAATATCACATTGTGCAACTTCTCTTACCTTGTTTCAGTGCCCTGAAATCTTTTCTGAGCTTGTCTACATCACAATATCATGCAATATCGTCAATGAATCAAGCATCAAATATCAATCTCAGAGAATCACAAAATTACAATATGACAAATAGAGAGCCTTGTTTTTATGAGGTCAATAAAGGGCAGACATAAAGCATGCATATTTCATCAGATTTGCATGGAACACTCGGCAGCTAGGTTTGATCTCTATGAAACAAGTTCATCAAGAATGCCCTCCAATTGTTCTAGACACAGCAGGAGTAAATTCAACCACCAGGTATCCCACATATAAACTAAGCAATGTGCATAAAGATTAACAAACAATTAGCAGCCTATTGATAGAGAGCAAAACTTATGAATTACTTGTGGACTTGAATATTGGGGAAAAAAAGGCCATTGCATCCTTCAATTATAAATGTTATCAGGCATGCCTTGAATAAAATATACATTGTTTATAATTCAACTATAACCTCAAATTACTACAAAAACAACTTGTATCAATAATATCAAAGCTGAAGTATCAGTCCAAATAGAAACCGAAGAAAAAACATCTATGGTTCCTAGATTTCACAGTCTGTCAACTTCTGCTGGTGTCTTTGCCGCAATGGACAATGCATGTAGTCCATTCTGCAACTCATCTTGCAACAAGCTGTAAATCAATCTATGCCTCTTAACCAGACTCTTTCCTCGAAATTCTTCAGAAACAACTTTTACATTGAAATGTGTCTCGCCATCACTTCCTTTAATACCAGCATGCCCAGCATGTTGATAAGATATATCCTCAATTTCTAACTCAACAGGATTTAGCTTTTTCTCCAGAATCTCCTTAATTCTCATCCCCCTACTGCCCAATATGCTTCCACTGTCAGAATCCTTCTTCGAATCATTAGCAGTTTCACCAGAGTTCACTTTACCATTCCCACCATCACCATTCAATACAAACCTTGGGTAATCAACTTGGCTTTTTTCTGCGGCATCACTACTTGAATCATCAGCTTTCTCAGCTTGAACGTACAATTGCAAAGCCTTCTTTTGCATTAACTTCAACATATTCAAGAACCCATTATTCCTGGAATTAGTTAAACTTTGCTGCAACCCCAAAAGCACCACAAAATCAGGTGACACCTTTACAATCTCCTCCACAGACCGGCCTGAAAGTCCTCGAACTAACAAAGCGGCCAACCCTTTAGTGAGAACTGAATCAGAATCTGCTTCAAAGATAACATTTTTATCATTATCCAGGTATGCTCTGACCCAAACCTGCGAAACACAGCCTTGAACCTTGTTTTCACTTGTTTTGTACTCTGACTCCAAAGGGTTTAGATTTTTTCCATAGAATAACAACTGCTGATACATGGCCTTCGGTTCTTGAACTCCTTGGAAGATTTTAATGATTTCTTGGAGCTTAGGAGGGAGCTCTTCAATGGGTTGCAGTGAAGCTGAAGATGAAGCTGAGAGCGAGGCAGAAAAAATGGGATCTTTAATGGGTATTCTTTGGATGGTGATGGGCTTTAAGAAGAATAATTTAGGGGGCTGCGATGAAAAAGATGGGGTTTTCAAGGATTTCAGGAATAGATTGCTGGAGTGGTGAAAGAGAAGAAAGTACGGAAATTTGGTGGAAATTGGCATTAGTGTTGGTTTTCTGATGGACAATCGTGTTATCAAATTTTCAGATGAATTTCTGGAGCGGTGTTCCCACAGCCAGGGGTTAAAGAGGGAAGAGAGAAGACAGATGAATGGTGATGAAACTGGGTCTTTTGTTTTCATGTCCAGGAGAACACAACAAAAGCTGCCAAAATTTTTCTGAAGAAAATAATATTTTCATAATTGGGTTGGAATTCAGCAATACCAGCGTCCGCTGAAGCTCATTTTCTGGACCACTAGTTCCCAAACTCTTTCATTATTTTGTTAGGGCTACAATTTTGCTTTTGGAAGGGCCTCTGTTACTTTCCTTTTCCTTCCCCTCGTATCATAGAGCATGCTCTTTTATTACCCAAAAAGACCAATGGATGAATTTGCAGATGACCCACTCTTCATCCAATGCTATGGCCCATCACTGCACTGGGCTTAGAGTGTATTAGGCGAGGTTGATAAACTCATAAGAATCTCATACTATAATGTCTAGAGAATGAAAAACTTTTTAGCATCATCATCAAGCTTAAAAGCAAAGAAATAAGACATTAGTATATCCTTTAAAAATGTAAGAAATCGAATTCACACTCACTTATTTAAAATAAAAATTAGTTTTAGCATGTAAGCTACGTGAGATTGGATTATGCGAATGCGAGATATTATAGTGGATAAACGAAAGGGTACAGGTGTGTCAAATAAAAAAATATTTTAGGTGAAATTATTTAATCCCAAATTGTCACACTTTTTTCATTTTAAATTGTAAGAGTTCATAAGTTTTTAATAATGTCCTGACATACCATGTAATTTATCATTGAACTATATTTTTTTTAAAAAAATTATAATTTCTAATAAAAAATTATGTCTCATCAGATAAGGCTACATTGTTCAACTATAATTAAATAGGATCACTAGAACCCAGGAAAAAAAGGAAAAGAAGCCATATAGCATTGTGTGATCACTACAAAGCATACATTGCACTAAACATTTTCATTGAAGGATTTTAAAATTAATAAGATTTGAGAGTCACTGACATACCTTAATTGTAAAGAGAATTATCGTATTTCAAGAGATTGTTTCTCAAAAGAATTTCGTACATCAGTGGAGGACAAATAAAACTTTGAGAAAACTGTATGGTATACAGGCCTTGATTTCAACATTCTTTAATTGCATTCTTGAAGTAGGCCTTGTTTGCTTTTTGTTTTATATACTAATTCTACCTTGTGCTTTTTCCTTTTTGGATAAATACAGTATTGGACAGTGAGTTATATTTATATTATGTTTCTATGCTACAAAATATAATTTTTAGTTTAAGGTATATGGTATTTGTTTATGATTTCTGTTGTTGTTATTATGATACACAAATATACGCTATAAAATACATAGTTCCAACAAGTTATAATATTTTCATGATAATATATTTCATGATAAGCTTATAGAACTTACAAGATATTTAGTATATGAACTTATTCAAACATTTTCAGAGCTGTATGAAATTTTATGATGTCCAATTAAATCAAACTTCGCTGACAATTCAAAAAATTAAATAATTCAAAAGAAACAAACTTTACATTTTACGAATGGGCACTTTTCAAATGTCTGAAAGAAATTTGTTAATTATGCGATATTTCCGCCATTTCCGTGCAACTTATAATGTCAAGAGAAAGCATACAATCGGACAAGAAAAATTCATTCCAGGAATTAATCTGGATTTCAATTTGTGAATATATCTAGCTCTCAGTTTGCATGCTGAGGTGCTTAAGATGAGGAAAAGTGAAGAAAGTAGTGTTTTTGTAAGGAAAATCCTTTTTTTCCTATGGGACTTGAGTGCTTGAGGAGTCAGGCTAGTTCAGATTACAAATCAGAATCATTGTTAGCCTTAGAAAGTATGTTGTTTGTTTATTATCCTGTAGCGTTCTCATAGTTGTTAATTAGTAGAGATTGGGAGAGATAGCCACAAAATGCAGATAAAAATATCCAATTTGGCAAAAATCTGAAGAGCTTGCAACTGAGGTTCCCAAATTATTAACTGCTCATGCCCTCTCGAGCCTTCATCATAAACAAGTGGAACAAACTTTGATCAACCCCTTCCAAGCTAATTAGACTCCCAAATTTCTGTCTTGAGTTTGTATAGTTTGTTGATTAAGCACTTTTGATTTATACTTATGGCTGAAAATCGCTTATATATATCTCCTGGTTCTGCACAAAGGAAAAATTTTAAATAAAAACCAAGTGGGGAATGTTGGAACGAGCCAGCAAAATTTCATATGTGAAATTTCTTGCTCTTGTATTGATGCAAAAACAGAAATAACACCAATAAAAGAAGAAATATACCCAAGATATCACTCTAATTTTCGTGTTGAAACTAACGATTAGATGTCTACTTTGAATTATACCAAGGCTTAAACACCTCAAGTAATCCCACTTTTCCTGTTTAACTACTCTATGTCCCTAATATTTAAACCCACTCTTAGTCATGATCCATACAGAGGCATGTTTGACTATCACGTATGTATTGATTCCTAACCACTTCCTATAAATTTGGGCACTCCTTTGCACCTTTATCTCAATGTTTTACTAACTAAGCTTAACAAAGATCGGGGAAGGGACTTAGCTTGAGACCTCTGTCTGGGCTACAGCTTGGTCATGTAGTCAAGATTTTCATGATGATACATCTCTGTAGCTTTGATAGCTCGATCTCACCTCTCTCTAGGCTCTAGCTTGGTCATGTAGTCAAGATTTCCATGATGACTCATCTTTGTAGCTTTGACAGCTTGATCTCACTTCTGTCTTGGCTACAGCTTGGTCATGTAGTTAGGATTCCTATGATAGTTCATCTCTATAGCTTTGACAACTCAACCTTACGTCTGTACACTAGCATGGAATGAGAAGCTTTCATTGAATAACCTCGATTACTGGTCAGCTCGTAAGAAGCATCTTAAGAAGGCATCATCCCCACCCCCCCTCAACCCTTCAATCTAAAAAATATTTTTAGACTTCTCCATATGAGATGACATGTGACTAAGCTAAAAGCCATCAGAAAGAAATAAGCTTGCAATTTTTTATATTTGACGTGGACAGCCGAGCTGTTCAAGATAATGGACACCCAAACAAATGACCGAGTTGTACGGCCACTATCTCCCATTGTATAAAGAGACAAGTTGATCAACTCTGGGATTAACGACTGAGCAGCTAAGTGCCAATTTGACCTCTCAGTGCTTGAATTTTGCTAATTGAAAAGACATGATAAAACCTATAATAAATGCAATGACTTTTTCCTTTCCCTAAGCAATATTAGCTTTTCCAATCTCTTCAAATTTCCCTCCTAATTAAATTCATCGTGGATTCCCATGCCACTTGTACGACCAAGATTACATTTTACTCTCTCCTCTTTTCATATATATATATATATATCCATCTCCATTTCAAAAACTCTCCTCTTCCCTTTCATCTCACTTTTTCCTTTCTTCTATGACCATTTTTCCTCCACTAAGCTTTTTTGGTTCCCTTAGATTTGCAGATGAGACCAGGTTTTCTCCCATTTCTTCTTTTACTTGCATGTTAATAGTTCTTTATTTTGTTCCTCCCTATCTTGTATATACATTTTCCTAGCTATACCGCATCATCTCCCTAATAACAAATTTATCCCCTTACTTAAGTTGCTCCAAAAGCTAGAGTTCATGCACCAAAATATTGATTCTTCAAGAGATTCAAATTCAATTTTAAGTTGGCCTCCCACGTTTTTGAGTGAAATTGAGAAAGGAATGGCTGAATCTGATGCAAATCTGGCTTCTTATGAAATTTATCATTCCTGAATGACTCATAGTGAATATGTTAAACTTCAAGAAAAAATGGGAACTACTCAAGCAGTTATGAATAAGATGCTTAGCCTACAGAATCTCCTTAACTCCGAGGATAAGCAAGAGGTGAATGATGAAGAAGCTAAGCCAACCACCCCTGCTGAAGAACCAAAAGATCAAACTACACCTCCAAACAACACCATAGCAACAGCATCTATTCATGACTTAGCTATTAACCATGCGGCTTGATCTAATCCTACTTTCTGCCTATTAGTCGAGCTATGTTCTCTTTTTATTTTTCTTGCTTCATTAGCCTTTCATATCAGGTATGCCGAGCTTGTCTAAGCATAATGTAGATGTGCTTTTTGTAAGGATTAATGAAATACCTGCAATATGGAGCTCTTTTTTGTACAACTTAATGCGAGCTTTCTAAGATAATCAAATCCATTATAACTTCCTATGTTATCTATGTTTATTAACATGCCTCATTCCTACATTGAAGTATGTAGTTAAACATGTTTTCCATTAATTCCTTCTTTACCGAGCTTATTGGAGTTATCTTTGAACTCATTGGCGTTTATCTTCACCGAGCTCATTCGAGCTCTTCTTTTTGCTAAGCTCATTGAAGCTTTGTTCAACTCATTAGAGTTTGTCTTTGCAGAGCTCATTGGAGCATTTCTTCTTGTTAAGCTTATTGGAGCTCTTCTTCATGCTAAGCTCATTAGAGCTTTCTTGAACTCATTGGAGCTTTTCTTCGCCAAGCTCATTGGAGCTCTTCTTTTTGCTAAGTTCGTTGGAGCTTTCTTGAACTCATTCGAATTTATCTTTCTCGAGCTCACTGGAGCTCTTCTTCTTGCTAAACTTATTGAAACTTTTCTTCTTGCTAAGCTCATTGAAGCTTTCTCGAACTCATTGGAGTTTTTCTTGCCAAGCTCATTGGAGCTCTTTTTCTTGCTAAGCTCATTGAAGCTCTCTTTTTCTTGAACTCATTCAAGTTTGTCTTCACCAAGCTCATTGAAGCCTTTCTTCTTGCTAAGCTCATTAGCGCTTTTATTCTTAAACTCATTAGAGTTTGTCCTTATTGAGCTCATTGGAGCTCTTCTTCTTGTTGAGTTCATTGGAGCTTTCTTGAACTCATTGGAGTTTTTCTTTGCCGAGCTCATTTGAGCTTTTCTTTTTGCTATAAAGAGAGCTTGCTAGATAAGAGATGTATTTCAATAACCAAAGATGACAATCATGATATTAATCATATGGGACAAAGTCTTCAAAAAGATATTAATAATATGAAACATTTATCAATACTAAACCTATAGATGAACATCAACAAAATAATCAATGGTAGAGATGAAAAGAAAAAATAACATTTACGTATAGAAGCGCCTTAAGTTTTGGATATTCTAAGGCCGTGCTAACTTCCTTCCTTCAAGTGTCTCCAACTCGAATGCCACTCCGAGTATGACTTTGACAACTTTGTAGGGTCCTTCCTAGTTCAGATCACGTTTTCCTATATAGCCACATGCACTAGCTCTTCTTAATACCAAGTCTCCAACCTGCAATGTTCTAGACTTGACCTTCTTATTGAATTCCATTTCAGTAACAACATTAGTTGGTAACCTTTTCTCCTCCTTTCGTCTGAAGGGGCACACAGACACTTGACTTTCAGCCACCTCTTCTTCCTCCACCCTCCTATCAAAATCCTTGACTATGCCTTTGTTGCAAAAGTTGCATACTTTTGCACTCTTCTCCAGCTTTTCTATAGGTGGTATAGCAGG